>JAOEHV020136498.1:0-14492 GCA_025447995.2 Isaurus tuberculatus | reverse complement strand
GCCTTGTTTCTATTCTAACCATAGGGAGGGGTAGCTGAGTAGTTTGATAGAAACCAGGATTGAGCCGCCTTGTTTCTATTCTAACCATAGGGAGGGGTAGGTGAGTAGTTTGCTAGAAAACAGGATTGGGCCACTTTGATGCTAACCCTGACACAAGGGAGGTGTAAGTGAGTAGTTGCCTAGAAACCAAGCTTTGCCCACCATTATTTTAAACCTAGCCAAAGGGAAGTTTAAACGAGTAGCTGTCTAGTCACTAGGCTTGGCCCATCTTGACTCTTACCCTAACCCAAGGAAGGGACAGCTGAGTAGTTTCCCAAGAAAGCAGGATTATTCCAACTTGATTTAACGCTAACATCAGGGAGTGAGTTGTTTTTCAGAAACCAATTTTTTTTTTTTTTTTTTTTTGTTGCTGAGAAGCATCTTTTTTTTTCTTTTCTGAAACCAAAATTTATCGAACCAGTATTACTGTAAATAGACCAACACTCCTTTCTTTTCCTAAAATAAAAGTTTCGTTTACATTAATATATTTGATATCTCTTAGTTATCAAAGTTGTCGAGTTGTTCTATTTGCTAAAATAATTTATGACAGTCGTATTATCTGGGCCGACTCAGACTTCCTTATCTTTCTTCTATTCTATTTTTGTCTTTGTAGTTATGCTGATTAGTCTTCTTCTTCTTAGTTGATTCAGTCAGCAGGCGCGGATTTAGGGGAGGGGCCGCCCCCCCCTCCCTTCCCTTTTAGTGAGCCAGTGGCTTTTATAATAGGCTATATATTCGCAAAAGTGAAAATATTTGTTTATAGTCAAGTCAGACCGAGCGCTCCTCATAATAATTGACACAAAAGATGAAAACAAGACCACAATTGTTGCTTCATTCGTGAGCAGAGGAAATTTTTGAAAAACGAGGACCCATTGATTCTTCGTTAACAGATTCAAAAATTCATTTTATTTTGTGCATCTAGAAACGTTTAGGCTTTCTACAAAATTAACTAGTAAGGCTTTTTAACGTGGAGGATAGTGCAGGAGATGGAGCCTAGGATAGAACTTTGTGCCCCCCCCCCCTTCCTTTCCTACATTTCTGGATCTGCGCCTGGTCAGTCATAAGGCATTAGTGTTTTAACAGCCAAACACAACTCAAAAGAAACTGGTGGACATCACTTTTTCAGCTACTTGATAACTAGCTGCGGTAAATTAATGATTCTTTGGCATATAAAGTGTTTCAAAAAAATTATGTACATAATACTGAAATCATTCTGTTTTAAATCATTAAACCGCAGGATTTACCAATGATTAAAAAATGAGTTGTATCAATTCTGAAATAATATTGTTGTGAACCAATCACGTTGCAGAAATTACAAATGATTTTAAAATGCGTAAAATGAGTGCTAAAATGGACTGTTATGAGCCAATCAAATTGCGAATACTACAATAAATTTTAACTGGATAAAAGAACGGCGAAACGTCAGAAGTTATGATCAAAAGTTTCGTCATGCTCCTCAACCTTTTTGTTTACCTCGTCCTGTCCGTTGCGGTTCGTTTTTCCTTCGTCCTGTCCGTTACCGCTCGTTTCTCCTTCGTCCTGTCCGTTACCGCTCGTTTCTCCTTCGTCCTGTCCGTTACCGCTCGTTTCTCCTTCGTGCTGTCCGTTACCGCTCGTTTCTCCTTCGTCCTGTCCGTTACTGATCGTTTCTCCTTCGTCCTGTCCGTTACCACTTGTTTCTCCTTCGTCCTGTCCGTTACCGCTCGTTTCTCCTTCGTCCTGTCCGTTACTGATCGTTTCTCCTTCGTCCTGTCCGTTACCGCTCGTTTCTCCTTCGTCCTGTCCGTTACTGCTCGTTTCTCCTTCGTCCTGTCCGTTACCGCTCGTTTCTCTTTCGTCCTGTCCGTTACCGCACGTTTCTCCTCTGGTGTGGAGACTTAGGCCCGCCTGTCCAGTTAACTGCAACTGATGAAATGTTTTCGTAGCCAATGGTTCAACTTGAATTTGAGAGTTGCTGTTACTGATACAGCAACAGCACAACAGCTCTTTAAACCCTTGGCGGTACTTTGCATTGAAAATATAATAAATTATAGGATTAATAACTGGATAGATTAAATAAACTAGAAGAGTAGTTCCGTCGCATTGCAGCCTTTCTTCGGGTTTAAAAATCCAAATAATTGTTCTAACAATATATGGGCTCCATACTGCATAGAAAGCCACCACCACAACAACTAACATGATCGTAATTTGGCGGTTAGTTTTAGCTCTTGCCTTGACAACTTCACTCTGCAAATGAAGAGTTTTATTTTGCTTGTATAGGTGTATGATGATTTTCAAATACAGAACAGTTAATAGAACGGCAGAGATAGTAATGCTGCAAAGAAACAGGAGATAGGAAACTGATAAAGCTCTGTTCGAGGCTGGATCCCACTGGAAAACGCAGTAAGTCTTGTTATCGCGAGCGACAAGCCTTACTCCATAGAGATAATGAGCTGAAATGGCCATGGCTGCTATCCAGGTGTAAGCTACAAAAACAGGAGCTCTTTTTCGACTGATCAAAGCTGGTTTAAATGGAGACAGGACAGCTCGAAATTGGTCGAGTGCTTTGGCTATCATGCTGAACAAGGACACAAACCTCGACACCTGCCAAGAAAAAAACGTGAACTTACACATTGCTGAGCCCACGATTCCGTCCACGAGCCAGCGGTTATCCTTATGAAGAACTCCACTTAAGATAGGAGACAGATATGTGAGTGGCATAAAGGCATCGGAGATGGCCATGCTAACAATGAAATAATGAACGCTGTTTCGGAAAGTGTCGTTCCTGAAGAATACAAGGATGACGAGGAGATTTCCGGTCAGGGAAATAGACAGGAATATCATTAAACCAATAAAACGTACATAATCAACCAGATAAGAACATTCGAACGGATTGTAGTTTGTGGAACTTGAATTCCATTCACTGCCATTTATCAGAGCCGTGAAGTTTGGTTCATTCTCACTTTGTCCAGCCATGGTCACAGGACCTTTTATTATAGAAACAAAAACAACTCTTTAACACACCAGGAGTCATTAGAATGGTTTCCATAAAGTCATTAAAGGTCGTTTCGTGTCGTTTGAAGTCTTTCCAAAAAAACTTGAAAGACCGAGGTGACTGAAACGACCTGATACAACCGGCGATTTCCAGTTGGTTATAATAGACCCTTTTCACCGTTTAAATTTCTTTTGTCTGCATTCAAATTTGCACTCCCAGCCTCGTTTCGGTTTAAATATTCTTTTGATTTATAAACTTGTGAACGAGGCTGGGAGTGCAAATTTGAATGCGGACAAAAGAATATTTTAAAGCGTGAAAAAGGTCTATTTGTGGTCGTAACGGGTCGTCTCGGAACGCAGTTGTAAAGCTTGAAAGCATGGGGCCGACAGCACGCTGGGAGCTGAAATGCATTGTGGACCTGCTTTAGGTCGTTTCAATCAGTTCGGGTCGTATCCAGCAATTTCCATATGGTCGTTTTTTATCTTTTCTGGCTGTCTCTGGGTTGCTTTGGGTCGCCCCGATAGAATTCTATTCTATCGAGGCAATTAACCCGGGTCGTTTGGGTCACTTAAGTCGTTGGGGGTTGTTTTGGTTACATTTCCCTATAGTCATTCCTGTCGTCTGAGAACATCTGAAACGACCTGGGAGACCAGAAACGACCCATTACAACAATATGGAAACCAGGCTTTACGGATTTGTCACATGAGACAAGGTGTGTATGGGGTAAGGGGGCTAGAAAATTGAAAGTAGGCAACGATTGGAAGAAAGAAAACCTATAGTTCAATTTTCCCAACCACTTAGACACTGCCGTTTAGAACTTTCTTTCCTTGTTTAAAAGTTTAAAAAGAAACTATTAAAAAACATCAGCGAGTAGGTAAAGCTAGAGCATGATTTATTCAACTCAAGATTGAAACTTTTATGGTCATCACCGTAAGTAGTATAAGGAGCTGACGTTTCGAGCTTTAGTCCTTCATCAGAGCAACTGTTTAATTTAGACAACTCAAGGTTGAAAATCTTATGATCATCACTGTAAGTAGTGTAAAAGGAGCTGACGTTTCGAGTGTTAGACCCGCTTCATCAGAGTAACTGTAATTTAGACAACTCAAGGTTGAAATTTTTATGATCATCACTGTAAGTAATATAAGGAGCTGACGTTTCGAGCGTTAGATCTTCATCAGAGCAACTGCATGTAATTTAATTAGACAACTCAAGGTTGAAATTTTTATGATCATTACCGTAAGTAGTGTAAAAGGAGCTTTCGTTTTGAGCGTTAGATATTCATCAGAGCAACAGTTTTTACATCATAAAAATCAAGTTGCATTGAGCTAGTTACAATAATCTTACGGCTAATCTTGTCAGTTAATCTTGTTAGTGTTCATAACAATTTGTAATGTCTTATTGTTTGGACGTATGTAAAACAAAATTAAATTATAGAGTACTGTAAGGAAAACAATCTATAAATGTAACGAGTTTTACAGAAATAAACCGAAAAAGGTCCTAAAAGAATGAAAAACCAATAAAAACTAATACCGGCGTAGCTACTCACTTTTAAGCCGCACTCACTATCAAGCCGCGCCTTCCATTTTGACAAAGATAGCAGAGTGGCTTCATGAACGGTTGTTTTGGAAAATACTCAGTTTTAAGCCGCACCCTGCTTTTTAGGAACTGAATGCTAGGAAGAGCTTGAAAACGAGTTTGAAACCGACTCATAAGAGGAGAATGACAATGAATAAGCAGATCCAAATACCAAACAAACGCACTAAATGAATTGTTTGTTAAATATTGTGTTTTTGTATGGCTTAATTGTGAATTACTATTTATTGTCATGAATTTCAAATGTCAAAAATTTTGTTTCCGGAAAAACTCAGTTTTAAGACGTAGCCGCCCAATCCGGAACGCTGTTCCTCTCCGTATTCAGAAATTTTGGTAAAAAATGTTGCGGCTTAAAAGTTTAGTTTTTAAAATTTAAATTTGTTTATGTAATTGATTCAAAATAATAGGTTTAACACCAATGCAAAACCGTGAACGATCAATATATCCTTGCCAACGTTGGATCAGAAGATCGTGATCAGTTGAAAATAATGTAAAAACTAAATTTTTTTGTCTTAAAAGACTAGCAAAAACTGATCTTTATACAACGTGAAAAAATGACGTGGAGACAAGTGTACGAAGACTGGTAATGGCCAGTTGAAATATCGTACACTCGTCTCCACGTCTCTTTTTCACGTTGTAAAGATCAGTTTAATGATTCGTCTATTGTATTCCAGACCCGTGCACCTGTTGAATCTTTTTTTAAACTAACAAAAATTGTTCTTACCTTTAAAAGGGAAAATGAAGACCAAACGATTCCACCTAGCGGGTTAAAATTGTCAATCAAGCAACCTAGAAACTTGAGAACTGAAACTAAAATGATTCTCCAACTTGAGAGGAGATTCTGAAAAATAGAGCTGCTTATACTAAGAAACGGGAAAAATATATGTTTGGCTTAACTATATAATAACACAAGCAATTATCACTCTTTATACTGTGTGGGAGGGGAATAATTTAGGTTTATAATTGAACACAGCTCTAATTTAAAGTTATTGTTCATTTAAGATAAAGGCACAAATGATATATTCATTCAAAATCGCAAAGCTTCAATAAATCTTAAGCCGTAGATTGAAACAGATGTCAAACCCGGAAGTTAGCGAGTTTTTGATGAATCTGATAGTTAAACCACAATCCAAAATTCTAAACGTAAAAAAAACAAAAAAATGACAAAAATCTGATCTAAAAAAACGGCCAATTGCCCCCAAAAAACTGAAAAACTGTCGGTCTCCATGCACTGAAGAAAAAACTACAACATTTAAAAAATAATGATCCAAAAAAAAAGGAAACAAGGTCTAAAAGAGGGCGAAATCAACAAAATCGAATTACTTTCCTTCTAAACTAAAAAAAAATATTGATAAAAAAAAAAATTAGGCCACAGCGAGATGGCCAAGCTAACAGAATCAAAAATTTGGGCGCTTTCTACTGAACGAAAAACTAAAACCACAAAAACATTTTCCAACAAAAAAAAAAGAAGTTCGATATAAGAGATTGAAGACACACCAAACCAAAAAATCTGATCCTTCTTAATTCACTCGAAAAAAAAATGGTGCAAACAAAGCAGACTGAAATCCTTTTTAAAAAATGGCTAAATCAATCAAACCGAACTCTAAGTGTTCTCCTTTGCCTTGAAAAACAAGAAACATTGGTGCTAAAAACACAAAAATCCGACCTAAAAAACAAAACCCAAGATCTCAACATTTCCTACTAATAAAAAAACTAAAAAAAACAACAATATTAGTGCAAAAACCGCACGAAAGAAAATAAATGTCAGATTTAAATGTTGGTCAAAGCCACAAATTCGAAATCTGAGCGTTCTCCACTATTTTTTAGTCTAAGTAATTTGTTATCTTTAAAAACGTCCATTTTTTATAATGTTGAGCTTAGAAAAATATTATACTTAATTCTTGTATTTTGGTGCAACTTACCATGAACAATAGTTGTAACAGAACAAACTGATATGGACAAGCTAATGTAACAGTTGAAGTTTACTTTCAGGTAATTTCTTGCTTGTATGCATTTGTGACAGGTGCTGGTACAGCCGATCTAAAACATCACATGTCTAGTACTTGTTAACTATACGAAATCAATAGACTCTTTTATCAAAGCATTTTAATGAGTACAGTATATAAAACTGTGCCTTTTTACTAGAGTCATATACGTTAACTATCAAAAAACGATTCTTTTTGCCAGAGTTTGAATTACATAAAACATTTTTCTATTGGGAATCCGAAATCTTACAACCCCCTTCCAGGCTACCTTCCTCTTCTAAACAAACACCACCCCCACCCCCTTTCCTCTTGTTTTTCTTTTGTCGTATAAACTACCATAGGACTGGGACCAAGGAATGTGATAGCCATAAGGAACCGTATATAGTAGTAAAAATGAATATTCCTCACTTTGAGCTAAAGCTAGATCCAGATAATTTCAATGAAAGCATAAAGCCTATTCTAAGGCAAATACGACTGGATTGGAAAATAGATGAAGTTCATTTCGAGGAATTTACAGAAGGAATCAGCAACAAGCTTGTAGGATGTTCACCCCCCGAAAGAAGTCGTTCGAATGACACCATCTTGTTTAGATTGTATGGAAACAAAACAGAACTCTTCATTGATCGAAAGGCAGAACTCGAAACATTTCAGATATTTCATTCGTATGGGGTTGGACCAAGTGTAGAAGGAACTTTCATCAACGGCCTTTGTTACGGATTTCTCGAGGGTCCGGTTTTAGATTGTGAGAGCATCCGAGATACTCATGTTTCACAGCTAATTGCAAGACATATGGCGAGATCTCATGCCATTAAATTGCCTGAAAATTCCATTCACAAGAAAGAAGCCAGACTGTTTTGTACTATGGAAAAGTTCATCAATTTATTTCCTGGAAACTTTTCTCAGCCCGAAAAACAGGAAAGGTGAAATACTTGAAAAAATGTTTAAATGTTTAATGCTGTACAATAGTTTAATACATAATTTATGATAGCCTTTCAGGGACAACATTTTATATTCATTTTTGTGTTTATAATAATTTGGAAAAAACTAGAAAAAGAACGATTTTTGATTAAGTTTCATTCTCGAGGCGCAGATAAATATTTTGCATAGTTATTATATATTTAGTGGATTGTACATCAAATAATATCAATGTAAAACGAAAATTCATGCACAATTAAATGAGGATGGTGTAAATGAATCAAGTGGTGTGGGTAAATTTTGGGTCGAAATTGCTAATCGGGAAATGTTTCATTTTCAAAACTTGAGGTGCTTTCTGTCTTGAGAGTAGCTGTGCTTGACATTTGATTTAAAATGATGTTCTTGATTTTAAAACATTTTCATAATTAATAAGTTTAGTCCACAAGTGTGATTTGAAATCACTGCCAGTGAAAGGAGAAAGATTACTTCCAGTCACAAAAAGATCAGTCATCAGTTAGTAAGAGTCATTAGGGGCTTCAATGAAGCTTATATGGTGACGTGGTTGGCACATTTGGTAAGATCTCTGCCTTCCAACCACAAACACCCAGCTTTGATCCCTGGCTCTGCTGAAATATGAAAATTAGTGTAACCTTCTTTTCCATCAAAGCTTATTCAGCTTTCCATCCTTACAAGATCAGTAAATGAGTACCAGCTTTGGCTAGGAGCTCTGCGACATCTGGACTAATGTTCGGCCATCAGGGGGAGTCAAGGACTCTCATTCATTTACTACAGAAACTGATGATACTGTAAGTGCCAACCCCATGGGTTGATTTGTAATTTAATCATAACAAAAATAAATTTAAAACTTGGAAACACGTTAACATTCTGATTTCTTTTTTTAGATTTTTGGAAGATCTTGAAAAATTAAATTCTCAAAAAAAGCTGTTATCTGAAATGGCAGCGTTGAATGATGCACTTTCAGTGCACACTCCACCTGTTGTGTTTTGCCACAATGATTTGCTATGCAAGAACATTGTCTACAACAAGGAAAAAGGTAAGATCTCACCACTGAGTGTGAAACTTGGGAAGGGTCCAACACCAGCAATGGTCAACTGGACTCTGGCTTGTAAAAAACACACTTTTGCCTGAAAACATTGGCCATTGGCCCCAAGAAAAATTTTGTCATATATAAATGAATCCAAGACTATAGTAAATTCCATGTTCCAGCTCATAGATTCCAGGGATCCCAAGGATTTTTATGTAGAAACTTACTCTAAATTTTTTTAGTTTACCCCTTTTTGCATGCAGAACATTCTTAAAATATGACCCCACTGTTGCCCTCTTGTTTTGTTTTGCTTCAAATGTAGTATGGCACAGAAAGGGTATTCCCACCTTTTCTTCAATCATTTTCTTAATGCTATTGTTTTTCCTAAAGCTGTTGCATTTAGTTTTCTTTTTTTTCTAACTTATGCTCTGTCACTTTCCTTGCATTTGTCCCTTATCTAAAATGTAGTTCTATCCACAATCTCTGTCTATAATTTTGCACAAATATTTTACTAAATAAGCACAACTGTTGTTCGTCATTTGAGTTTGTAAAGTTTTATTTGTTTTCAGATCATGTTCGATGGATTGACTATGAATATGCTAGTATGAACTACCTTCCATATGACATTGGGAACCATTTCTGTGAATATGCAGGTACACATAAAGTTTAATGACGAAGTCAGGCTAGATGTATATACCTTTTCTGAGAAAGCTGCGCTCGAGTTCTAGGCCTCTAGTTTAAATTTCAGAGGAGGAGGACCATTCTGAAATGAGTAGTGGAGGGGGCTCATCTTACACCACATTAAGCTTGTAACACCCCATGCAATCACCAATGGCTAAAATCGTTGCGAGACAAGTTACAGACATTGTTGCTGAAAGTAAAATCCAGTTCTACTTTTTGCAATAACTTTTATTAGTAACGAATTTCAAGTTGTAGGAGCTGTTGCACCATGTAACATGGCTTGCAGTGGCTGGTGCAACTTGTCTCGCAGTGGCATTGCGAGGCAAATTGCACAAAAAATTGCCCAATGTGACATTAGCTTTGGGCTTCAGCAAGATTTAAACCAGTAACCTGTGCAATAAAGGTGCAGCATTCTTATCATCTAAACTTAAAATCAAAATGTGGAAAAGGATTTCAAAATATGGGAGCAAAGGACTAATCTTACAACAAGCCAAGCATATACCCCTAAAATCTTACTAGGGCTTCAACAAGATTCGATCCACTGACTTCTACAATAAATCTTTTCCACTAAGGTTACTCAGCTTTCCATCCTTACGAGGTTGGTAAATGAGTACCAGCTTCGGCTGGGAGCTAACCTGCGATGAATTAGTGTCCCGTCCAGGGGGATTCATGGACTCTCATCCGCTTAACACTACAGAAACTGGAGATAAGCACCGGCTCCAATGGGCCTCTAGGCTCGTAATAGGATTTAGGGTTTAGTTCAGTCTCAACTAAGCGTAATTTCAAGATGTGGAGGAACATTTTGAGTTAAGGTGGGAAAGGGCTCTTCTTACCACAAGCTAAGCTCATACCCTACACTCTTGGGCTTAGCAAGATTGAAACCAAGAACCTCTGTGATACAATTGTAGTGCTTGAGCTTACACCAAGACAATCGCATTTTCCAAACGTCTTTGGCATTACAATGTTTAACTTGTGACCTGTGCAATGCCACTGAGAATACTTTTGAGATGTGGATGACCATTCTGAAATGTAGGGGCAGAGGTTCATCTTACACCAAACCAAGCAAAGACCCCTAAAATCCTCAGCAGTGTCTTAAGGAACGATTTTCGGTCAGGGCAATTCAGATCCTTTCAGAAGAAAAGCCTGAATAACTTCTGGCTGCAACAAGATTTCAACATGTGGCCTCTGTTCTACATACAGTGCTCTTAGCATCTGAGCTATGAAGTCTCAGCTTTTAAGAACAGGTAACTTAGAAAGTCCATCAATGCGATGCCACTAAAGGATGTACAATACAGCAGTTAAGAGCATTTGAATAGGAAATAAAAAATCTGCTTTTGTGCTGTATTCATCAAGATGGCGATAGTTAAACAAATTGTTTTCGTTGTTCTGACAGGTATTGATGAAGTAGATTATGATAAATACCCTGGGAAAGATTATCAGCTGAAATGGATAAGAATCTATCTTGAGGAAGCAGCCAAGATTAATGGTTTGTTAGTGCTTGATAATACTTATTTCTTATGGTCCAAGTAGACAAAGAAAAAAAGAGTTCATAACTTTGTTGAAAGTCAGAAGGTAGATTTAAGATAATTTTTTTATGATAAACCAACACAATTGAAAACATCTAAGGTGTCTCAATAGGAAGGCATTGTTGGTGCAGGTGGTAAAATCTCTGCCTTCCTACCATAAAGTCATAAGTTCATTCCCTGGCTCTGTTGAGATTTGAACACTTTTAAGCAAAAGCTTACTCAGTTTTCACTCCTTTCAAAAGTTGTAAATAGAGTACCAGCTTTAGCTTGGAGCTAACATGTGATGGATTAGTGTCCCTTCGAGGATATTCAAAGATTCTTATCTGAGTAACATTACAGACACTGGTAATGAATATGTATGTGCTCATAAAAAATACCTTTTGTTTTTCGATATATTGAACATTTTCTCAACATAATTTTCTTGTCAGGAGAAAAAGATCCAAAGATTTCTTCCAGAGAAGTTGAGGAGGTTTATGTTCAAGTCAACCAATTTGCCTTGGTAAGACACAAACAAGTTTTAAATTTTTTTTATACTGACAGTAATTGACAACAGAATCTAAATCAAATGCTTCTCATAAACTAAGTACGTTTACCAAATTTATTCAAATAAATACTTAAAAATCTTATGTATAAAAAGCGATGCGGGAATAGGCCAGTCTTAAAACGCACAGTACGTACTGCCCTAATAGTAAAATTTGAGAATTTTCGAAGAAGATCTAGGGACTTATTGACTTCAAGGAACCAGGGAAGGAGAAGAGAGTCAAAATTCTGGCTTGCATGGCTAATAATTTTAGAAAAATTTCTTTACATTTCAGGCGGCTCATTTTTTCTGGGGAGTCTGGGCCCTACTACAAGCCTCGTTTTCCGACATTGATTTTGACTTCCTTGGGTAAGTGATTCTTTAAGTTAATTATCTATTGCTGGAATACCTCGAAGGACGATGGGTAACCTTATTAGGAACATTCTTAATTTACATCTACATTTCAATCTACATTTCATAGTGAATAATTTGTCTTTGCCAGCGAAAATTATTGTAAATTTGTTTATTTTGTGAAAAAATACCATCAAAATCACCTCTTTTCCCCTATTAATTTTTAAACTTTCTCTCTTTTTATTTTTCAGATACGCAGCAATTCGATTCAACGAATATTTTAGAAGAAAACCCGAATTCCTTTCACTCACATGTGCTGAAAATTAATTTAGTTGGCTTCTTAAATGCATAATATTGCGACATCAATTTCGTCTACTAAGGGACTATTGAAAATCCTTTATTCTGATTGGCTGCTTTACTAGTGGTCCATTTTTAATAGTCCTCAGAAAGAGAAAACGTGGGTTTTATTCTCAAATTATTGGGTTTTCTAAATCTAAATCTAAACCAATAATCCACAAAGGGAAAACCCATTACCGTGGATGTGGTGCAGTGCTTGTGGTATATGCAATGTAAAATATAAAACGTAATATTACGTGCAGTAATGTGCTAGTGTAACAAATGGTAAAATATAAAATAAAAAATTAAGGTTTTGAATTATATATTTTTTAATTAGTTAACTGAACTAAAACATACCGACCTCTCGGTTTCATTGCTTCGAGTGAACAGCTCATTCACTCATTCAAGTAGTATTGCAGGCGCGTACGCAGGGGGGGGGGTGCATTGGGTGCACGTGCACGTGCACGTGCACTCCCCCACCCGATAAGTCAGATCAGATACGGCAAGATAAGAACAATCAAAAGGGAATAAAATAAGAGAAAGAAAGTGGACAGCCATTCAGGTCGGGACTACAAATTATGTAGTAGATATTTTTCGACTTTTTCTTGTTTTCTTATCCATATTGTTGTTACACATATCAGATATCAGAATCGTTTAGATTTCAAATTTTAAGGACTGATAACCTAAGGTCCGCTCAAGCTTAAAGTGCACCCCCCGCGCAGGAAAAGCTGCGTACGCGCCTGCATTTATGACGCATAGTCTAATGGTTGTCGAGGTGTAAGTGCTAAATATAGGCAAATCTTAGATTACATAATTGTTTACAGCCAACTTAATTAGCATACAAAGAACTAGTTTGAAAATTTTAAGTTATACACCGTGAAAAAAGAATATTTGGGACTGACGTTTCGGACTGTAGTCCTAAACTCATTGGCGGGCAGTCCAACCTATGATGTACAACAAGAGAATGTAGTTTACTTAATCCTTAACAGCTCAGTTTCTAGAGGAAATACATTGGTATCGCAGAGATCGAGTGTCCGAATCCTACCGGAAGCCAGGTTTTTAATTTTCACTCTTCATTTCTAGGCCCAAAAAAGCTTTGGAAATATAAGTCTTGCACTTTCTCTTCAAAGAAACCAAAACTTGGTTTGATATACTAAAAAAGCCAATCCAAAATAGAAAGCAATCAACAGGAAAATGCATTACTAAGCCCGTTCTTGAAATATATTTTTTCAAAACTTTCGTGGTCGCAGCTCCGGTCGTCGTTGCGTAACTTCGGTTCCCTTAAATCTTCTCTTTTAAAACATATTACCTTCACATAAAATCAAAAGAACGTCGCTATATATGGTAAAATCGTTTGGCGCTCTTTTTTTTCGATAATTTTGTGCTTTCATCAGTCATTTTTGCAGATATAATTGTATATTAAACAGAATATTACATCGGCCCCCTGAGGTATGAATTTTATCCTCCGGTGATGATAATCCCTCACTCGTTCCGCTGTGCTCGCTAATTAAACTGAAAGATCTTTTCAACATTTACAAGATTCTTAACTGCATGCGCCATGAATTATATTCAATTTCATTTTCACTACTGTAACACTAGAAGGAAAAGAGATAAAAAATATTGCGCGATAGCACCAAATTATAAGTTTTCGGATGGTGAATATAACGCTTTACTAACAAGCTCAGCGCGTGAGAAAAATTGTTGTTCTAAACACGCAAAAAAAAGTAAAATTCATATTTTCAAACCGTGTAATGCTTTTTTTTTATCACATGAATGAACTAAAAGCAGTACTGAAAACCAAAATGTACCTTTACTTGGATATTTAGTTATTTCCCTAAAGCGTGATCTTCGGTGTCTCGTTGCTCATTTGCTGTTTTCAGATATCCCTTAAGATTCGGAAATCATGCACGTTTTTCCTTGCATTGTATTCAGTTTGGTTTTCCTTTAAGAACTTTACTACTGGTTAGCGCCTTAGACCAAACTAAAAAGTCGAGAAGCCGCGCCATATTTTTGAAAACAAGCGACAAAAACAAGCGATAAAAAGGCGGGAAAAAAGGAGCGCGCGCCCATATCTTTTATCTAAATGTGCAATATGAAAATTACGAATGTTTTATATTTCCAACTGAAATTTAAATACTAGCATCATAATAAAAACTTTACTTGGCGTGAACTTGTTTATTAAAACGTTGATATTTCATCGTATTTTGTTTCAAAAGCAACTTAAACAAATTTTGTTGCTGTTTTGCAATGTAAACCCTTAGAACAAGATTATTGTCATGTTTACCTTAATTAATATAATTGGATAAAAATAAAATCTAGATTTAAAATGTGACACAAACATCTGTGGGTTTTTGTCCTACTTAGTCACGCCTACAGTATTAATATCAAGACAGCACCAAAAGCGCCAAGGTTGGCCTTAGGTAGTTTAAGGTAATGTAGGTGGGGAAAGCAATATTTAACAATTAGACCTCGAGGACGAATGGACTACGAGTAATAGTCCATGAGGCCGTAGGCCGAATGGACTATT
>JAOEHV020136388.1:0-14493 GCA_025447995.2 Isaurus tuberculatus | reverse complement strand
CAAAAACTCTGCATGACAGATACATACCCCGAAGACCGAAACCTAGACCGTGCGCGGCCTTGCCGCCGGCACGGTAATAAGCAGTACATAAAAATCAAACTGTTTCGCTTAAAAACTCAGAAAGACTGCAAAACACCTTCTAAGTTCAAGAATCCAAGGGTTTTCAGAAAAAAATGCAAAGTTCAAGGAGGTCTGGGTTTTCCAGAAAATTAAAGAACTTTGCCAGCGAACAACAAGCCGAATCAGGTAAAAATATTATAAAAAAATTGAAACACCGAGTTTTATACAGAAACTTAAAGTGGCGATATTTACCGACAGTATCTGCCCAGGCCACACGCTTTTTTGTACAAGAAGACGGCACGCCGACTGATGCTCCAGGTGCATCCATGGAAGCACTGACTTGCTTGAGAGGGGTTGCAGCCATGGAAACTGATAAAGAACCGCTGAAAGGTTTGCGTGCGTTGACAGAACCATCGTAGTAAATCGATGCGCGTTTTAAAACGCCAGCAAATTGCGATTGATGAGACTCTGTGCCATTATTTGAAACCGAAGCAATAGTTGCACGTCCTTTGGAGGCGAGCTCTTCGTACTAATGGAAGGAGAAAATAAAATGACATTATAAGTCATAAAAAATTCTAATTTATTTTGATAATTTGTAAATCAAAATGGGCTGCTAAGCAGAACGCGTGCTAATGACGTCACCGAAACAAGCAAAAACCACTGAAGTTTAAAAAGACGGGAAAGATTCGCGCGTGAAATTCTGCAAATTTGTACCTACTTAGATAAAACAAAGAAAACTGTATTTTTTCATAATTGACTCAATGAAACTTAAAAAAAAGTTAAGGAAGTAAAAACTGACTGTTATCCTTACAAAATCAACCTTCTGAAAAACGTAACACAAGTACAGGCACGGTTGATTGTGATGACTCGCTTTGTGATTGAAATTTGCGTGTTCCTTTATTTCTTTTGGTCGATCATCAACTTATCTGTTATACTGATAAATAATAAATAATGTTGCGTTGACTTTAACCTAACAAACCTTTATTCCTGTATTATTTAATATTCCCTGCAGGGCATTATGGTCAACTTTAAACTCCTCATCAAACTTATCATCATTTTCTTCTTCTTCTAAAACTTCTTGCTCATCTTCACTATTGTATGTATACTTTTTCTGTTTTGGACCATTCTCACTGAGAACAAACGGTTCAAACTAGAAGAATGAAAAACAACCAATTACAACACATATAAGAAGTTAATTTATAATGATATTTAAAGAGTTACGAGGAAATGCAAGAATTTTCATAAAAGTTGAAGCAAGTTAGATGTATGCAGCCCGCTCAATACGGCAAAAACAATGTAGTGTTTTTTTAGAAGCATTACTTTACAGCCGTTTTCATTTTGTACACGGGCGGTCCTGCAGTTTGTTTACTGAACTAGTTTTTGGTGGACGTCAATCAAAAACCTTTCGTTTAAAGCAGTTGTCGACAACATCTGAATCAAACAAGGTTTGATTGACGTTCACCAAAAACCGAATACGACGTCGGAAAAATACTGCGGGAACGCACATGTACATGAAAACGACTGTAACAAAAAAGGTTCGAACAGCTCGGCATTATTTATCGTAGATTTAAGGTGCAATATATTGCCTTAGTGCCCATAGCAGCAGCTGCAAGTACTTGATACTAGCTCGTATTTTCTACTAATACTTGTGGTTAATATTCTAACCAGTTCCATAAGTGTAACTTGAGCCGAATCAAAAGATTCAACAGCCCTTTCAGCAGTCCCATAAGGATAATCGGCTCTTAAGATTCTAATAAAAAAGTGTTAGCTGACCTAAAATATTCGAAAGGATCTACCACACCATGTAAACTAGAACATATCAGTGAAAAAAAAAACGTATTACGTATCTTTTCTGAAATGATTTTGCCCGAAACAAGTTTGAGAAAAATGTTACAAACTTTGGAATTCGACATGACGCGAGTATAAAATAATACATAAAAAACAACTAAAGGATTGCCAGATATGAATTCGATTTATAGCAAGGAGAAAACAAGGCGGGAAGAAGAGTTTGAGTTTAGAAAGAATGGGAAAAAAACCCAAAAGATAGGATAGAAGGGAGATCAAAAATGACTCCAAAGGCAAATAACAAAGAGTTGAAAGAATTTAATGTAGTTACGAACATAATTAGACAAGTTTTAAAACATTATTTAGATTTCTTTGATTCTCGAACTGAAATATCTAAACTAATGAATGCGTAAAGTGAAGCAAATTAATGCCGAACTGAAACTCTGTTAACAGCAGTTATTAGTTCAGTGATAAACATTCAATAGGAAAATCTTGAACTGATTAGATTGAATAGCGTTTGTCATGGAGACAAAAACGTATCGTGTTCAGCTTTTTGTATTTGTTGAATTCCAGCGAACCCTTTGTCCGAATTTTCGATTGGTTTTTAAAAAATGGAGGTTATAAATTAAACTTAATTTAATGCCCAAGAGCACCAGGGCCTACTGAGCATTGTCGTTTGGAGCTTTTTGACTTCGTACAAAAATTACCATTGCAAATAAACGGGAGTATCATGATATTCTCTCCATTTCCTCTTTAAAAGCACTTTAAGTTTCACGTGAACTGAGCAAAAAATCTTGAGCAAAACAAAGAAAAATGATAAATGTAAATATCGAAAATCGTGCATTAACCAACGGTTAATCTCCATAAAATATTAAAATTCAAAAGAAATAAGCGAATGTTGTAAATTTCCGTCCACATTTAGCCGCGCGCGTAATATCACAACAGACGCACGTAGGGAAAAGGAGCACACTACTGTAGATGCAAATATTTGAAAACAAAACAGCAAAATTGTCGTTGAGGTTGCCATTGTTGCATAGGCAAGCACCTGCATTGCAATAAGCTCATCATATTCAAACTTATCCCTGAAAGATGTATAGTTAGGCATTACATTTTGAAAAAGAAATGACCTTTAAAACAAATACTTCTTCAAATGCAATCGGTCAAAAAAAATTCAACACGCTATCTGAGGGTCGTTAATATGTGCAGAGAATTCAGATGATGATAAACCAGAAAGGGAACAACAGAGAAAAACAACACATCCATAGACATAGTGATTGCATAGGCCTATGAGGTGGGTTTTGGGAATTTCGAACAGTTAAAAACCCTCTAGGGTCTAGCCTTTGTACTATTAATTCTGCTCTCGAAGTTTCCTAATCCACCTCGGTTTGCATAAGTCTGTGTAACTGTAGCTGTTTCACGTACGATTTAAACAACAAACTGAAACATCTTTTTAAGGAAGCACTGAAAAGACTGAAAATACTTTTGCACATGACACAAAAGTGATAAATGATACAAATAATGATTCTAATTCTTAATGAAAACAATTCGGCTTTGCTATAAAAACGCTATATGGTAACTTAGGCGTTCGAAGGCCTAGTTTAGTACTTAGAAATTTAATAAATACCGGGTACGTATACTGCCCTTGCGCTCTGCATGTCCCACGAAATGAAATATAATTAATATATCTATTTGTGTAGATATATAAATTATTTTTTATCTCGTTGGAAATGCAAAATGCATGCGCAATACCAGATGTTCATGAAATTTCTAACTAGGCCTGCAAATGCCTGAGTTTCCATAGCAAGAGCTTTGTTAATGATCTGCTAAGGTGAAGTATTGTTTAGTAGTTTCTTTTCCTTCATACTCCGTTTTAATTTTCAAGTGATTTTAACTTCAATGATCTTGATGGTCATAATTTATTTATCTGTTATTATTAAGAACTATTTTTTAAATCTTAATTAAATTGTTGTCACAAGGATACGTCATTTAGTTTTTAAACTTAAAAATTATCTCTTCTTACCTTCGTGTTTCCTTTCTTTTTTACAGCTTTACCCTGAGTTAAAAAAAAAAAGCAAAAATTTACTAATGTCAGGCTGGCGATATCAAAATGCATCTTTTGATTCAAAGTTTTGTCTTTTTTTTAGTTCAAATAGACCCCTACTTGTTGCATATCTATTTTGTGACTCATTCAGGCTTTCCTCAAAGTTTATGCAGGGAGACAGTCATTCTCTCAAAAATAGTGTTCAGTAATTGATTGGGGAGCACTCTTGCACATTCTACAGTTTTATATATGCAAACAATGCATGCATGTACAATTTGCTTTCCTGGTGCATGGCTATTAGAAATGTACAAAGCAATGTGTAGAACTGATCCTATTTTAGTTTTGGAAACTTTCAAAGTCTGCAAATGAAAGGAAGGGAAGGAGTACTTTGGGAAAACTTTTATAAAAGTTTTGATGTGTTTAAAGTTTTTTTTTGTCAAAAATATAATAAAAATTGCAATAAGTCCACTTGCATTAGAAAGTAATTTGCAGCAAAAAGCAGCCTTAAGGTTGTGAAGGGAATAGTTGAAAGTTTGGCACATGCATAGCACTAGAAATTCTTATATGATTTTTTTTCATCTACTTCCCCATACAGGATGTCATTAGGGGCACCAAACTATATCAACACCCAGATTTCACTTTTATGTGGTGTTTATGTTTGGTTGATTATATTGTGATTTTTGATACTGTTGGTGTGGCCAGTAAACAGGCTTAAATCCCCCTACCCCTCCCCTCTTCCCCTCTGATGGGTGCTTGAAGTCTGCCTGGCAGATCAGACCCAAGGGGACATAAGTACCCAGGAGAAAACAAACTTTTCAGAAACAGTTGTTTTCTCCTGGGTATTTATGTCCCCTCGGGTCTGATCTGCCTGGCAGACTTCAAGCACCTGTCAGAAGGGAAGAGGGGAGGGGTGGGGGGGGGGATCTGACCTAGTTTGCTGACCACATCAACAATTTAGAAAAGCATAGATATAGATAAAGTATAGAAAGATAAAATTCTCTAAAAGTGTGACTGTATGACTGTATATTTTTAAATGTTATTGAATAATATGTATACACAAACCTTTGCTAAACTCAGTTCCCATTTCCTATGGATTTTGTTGAAGTCAGGTGCTGGTTTTGCTGTTCCATTTTCAATGGCACTATTTTGCTTCTAAGATAACAAAATGAGTTACTTCATGTTTTATTTTAATTTGTTAATAAACCAACAGATGTTATTTAATCAATAAATGAGTAAAAAACAATCTAGAGTGCTGTTAAATTATGCTAAGAACTCTAATTAAGTATTCACCAATTATAATGAAAAGGGCAGTATAATATTAGAGAAGTAGAGTATTTGTGGTAGCTCAAACTAATGTAATTTCCAAGATAATTTTTTTACCAAGCCATATTGACAGTGAATAATTTGAAACTTCAGCTTTTCTTACAGCATGTTGACCTAAAATTTATGAAGATGTAGCACCCATCTCGCCTAATCTGCAACTAATTATGTTGGGCTACCTGTGTTCAATTTGGCCTGAAGTAGGTTTGGGCACAAGTTAATAGCCAGTTCTGAAGTCAATTTGTGGACGGGCTGTCTGGTGAGTGATATCCTGATGAATGTTTTGTGAACACGGAGTACAATACAAACTACTAGAAATAATAGTTTTTTTAATTTATATTTTTAAATTTGTTTCATTCTACAGGTTGCTGTATGTGGTTTTCAAAGGGAAAACACTTTAATTCCAACTTACTTTATCAACATTCTCTTTGCCTTTTGTTACTTTTCCAGTTTTCTTGACTATTCCTGACTCTACAACTCTGAAAAATCCAATCAATTTTAATTTAAAATCCAATACCCAGATAAATGAAGTGATACATGGAACTGGACATCCATGGTAAATGGAAACAGGGTCAACCAAAGATAGATATCTTGGGAGGAGTGTGTTGATGAGAAAGATCTTGCACAATTGGGTTATTGAAAAGTAAGCATGTAAAAGATCAAGAGAAATGGCACAACATCATAAAATCACAAACTTCTAACCCTGGTTTACTGAGATAAAAATGGCATTAAATTGGATGTTGTTGCTGTTGCAACTTTAATTCCAAACTATTAAAGAGGTCACCCTTATACTTTAGAACCTGAATTTAAAATATTTTTAATACATACATCAGTATAAATTTATCTTAAAAATGTTAAATACTAGGTAATTTGTTAAACACAGTTTTTACTTAATTTCTTTAAAGGTAGAGGAGATTTTAAAAATTCACTTACTTTCCTTTCTGAAGCTTTGGAATGTTTGATCTGCTGTTAGAAAAAACCCTTTGCTTTTCACCTAATGAAATTAATTAATTAACTGGATTTAAAACTTAAAAGACACAGTCTGTTCCTACCGTAACTAAGACTAACTGCACCTGATAGTGATTTCTAGCTGTATCATTTTAAAGGTCAAATTAATTAAGACTAAAACAAATATCTATGTATATATCTAATAAAACTCTAGCATAGTACATTTCGTGGTAAATGATAATTGTGCATTATAAACATTGCCTGAACACCCAGAGTAAAAAAAGCGGTTCAAGTAACAACAACAAGCACATATCAATCTATCTAAAGTACACTAGCTAGTTAAGTTGTATCAAGGATTCAATTAAATAATTCACGATACCTAAAGGTGCTTTAGAAATATTCTCCTTGGTTTGTCCTGTTCTCTTGCCATGATGGAGAGTTGAAAAGTTACCTTTTGCTCTAAAGAAATAGATCCAGGTATTAAAAATACATTCTTAGGAATGCAACCAAATAAAGACAGAACTGTCAAAGTCACAGATTCAAAGTCACTTTTTGTTCAGAAACACCCAAGTTATAATTATTGTAACCTGTTGTGTTGAATAGTTATCGAACTGTTTTGCCAGAATTTTAGGACTTTACACAAGTAACTTTTGAAGTTCACTAAAATCTAATAAGCTCAGCTCTAATATAATCAAATTTTCTAAAAACAAACAAGAAAAGCCAACAGAAATACATTTAAAAACGTCGGACGTTCGAATTTCAAAATATCTAAAAGATCAGCAAGTTGACAGATCATTTAAAAATTGAACTAATTTCAGTAACTTCCCTTTGTTTAAACAATAGCTTCTCTTGAAATCAAACTAAGAAATATATCTATAGCGTTCACCTTTGTGTTTATATACCATAAGAGTAAAGGAGACGCTAATCATTTGCAAAAAAACACGTAATTTCACGGGGTTTCGTACTGAAGAGATTTATGATCTTACCTTCCAACTACTTTCGGTTTAACCTTTTTTAACCTCGCTTCTCCGGCAGTTGGCATTACCAGGTATCGGGAACTAAAATTTCATAACACAGCACCTTTTCAAAAACAAAAGTTCATCGCGTTTCTAGTTTATGTTAAGAAAGAAATTCCTCTGTATTCCTATTCACATAGTTTACATCACCTTCGTCGCGTCGTGTAAAAAACACTCCCATGGTTTCCGAAAGTTAAAATTCCTGGACCGTTGGATTTCAACCAATCAAAAACAAATACTTTAAAAATATTTTCAAAAAATGTTTCCAAATTAGGAAAATCTTTTGTTCCCAGTTTCCTTTATGATAACACGGGTTTAAAAAGAACTTGATCCCAGGCCTGTCATTTAGAATGGTATATTTTATTTTATGATTAAAAAAACTTTTTAAAATACAGATCTTTCTAACGCTTTGAAAGGTACATTGTCTGACAAATTTCTTATTGAGGTTTAGTCTGGTTCTTATATTTCAAAAGTTTGAAACTGGGAACTTTTATTAAAAAATGGGGATTTCGTGTCCTTCTGCTAGCCTATATTGATATCAATAAGATGATTTCGGACCAAAATTTTAACCCGTGGTGAGTGAAAGCCTCTGAATAGCTAATCGTTACTTCTTGTGTTCCTCAAGGATCATTATTAGGATTATTCAGTATTCAAGCACGTGACCACGTTACATTAATTATTTACCAGGGGTAAACGAATGCTGCGTGCCATCCTCAATATCTCGTGTAGAGACCATCCCACCAATACACAAGAACTGCACGAGCCTTCCAATCTCAACGACCATTCGAGAAAGGCGATTACGCTCAGCAGGACATTTCTGGAGGAACAAACAAGAACTTGCAGGCGAAACCTTGCTCTTTCTCTGGTCTCCCCAGCATGGTCATTCCCGAAAAGACAGTCCTGCACGCACCTTCATCGATTAACTTTGCAAAGATTCTGGGTGCCAATTCGAATACCTCCCTGCTGCCATGGATGATAGGAAGAGCTTAAGAGTGCAAGTTATGAACTTCCGAGCATGCTCAACAGGATGATCATAATGAATTAGTTTTAATAGCTCAGCTGCGTTGTACGCCGATAATAGTAAATTGTACCCAAGAAGATCTGTCTATACAATATCTGTCTATATGTGACATAGATAAGATATTATAATGGAGTAAAGCGAATAAAACGAGAATACTAAAAAACAAAACCATGAGAATAACTCAAAAAAAGTTTCCTCTGATTGGGGAATATAAAAGTGACGGTCAACTTTTGGAAAATGAAAAAGCGTATAAACATTTAGACTTGGATATACTGGTACGGATAGTCTTAGTCATAAAAAAACTTGTAGACTTAAAAGACATTGTTATCATGAAAGCTCTATCTTGTTATCTAGACCTTTGTTAGAATACGCATCTGAAACCTGGAGCCCTTTTTACTTGGCTTTTACTCAAAACGTAATTGTTGTAAAACATGTTTTTTGTCATTTTTAAAAATTGTTCTAATTTGGAACTACGTGCGCGAGCGTATAATGAATTTTAATAATTAAGTTCAGCTCACTCAAGTTTTGTCGGTTAAGAAAAAAAACGTTTTTATCCAGGAGAAAGGGCTGCTAATTTCTACAGTAATATCGATAAATAAGAGGGGCAACGAAATGGATTATGATTCTACTATATCTAAGTTAAAGATATAGACATTATCCAATAGCAGATTTACTAGATGTTGTATTTTGTTCAACCTAATCAATGAACATTATGATATAGATGTATCAGAAAAAATTTAATTTTGTGACGACAATATAGGATATAATTTAAAGAAAAATTATTCACAAGACCTTATATATACCTAATTTTAGTAGAACTAATGAAATTAAATAGTTTCTTCAATCGCATTGTTAACGAATGGAACAGTTTACAAAATTATATTAGGGAATCTAACAGTATTTCAATTTTTAAAAGTAAGTTTTTAAGTTTTATTTGGGAATTGTTTATTATGAATAATTAATTAACATTAGCAATGGCGGTATCCCTACTATGATGCTATCGCGCTTTTGGATGTCTCCACCTCTAAAACCTTTTTTTTATTTTTTATCTTTTTTTTATTTTCTTTTTTAACAGTTCTTGTATTTTTATCTTTTAGTGAAGGAAACATAATATATAAATAAATAAATAAACAAATAAATAAACAAATAAATAAATACACAAATAAATAAATAATTAAACAAATAAATAAATAAAAAAAATGAACGCAAAAGTACTTAAATTTCCAAAGCTTAAATGGTATTACAATACATGTTACTGGTTTTGGATTCTTCGTGACACCCAGCTAAAAATCCTGGTCTTTCGACCAAAAAAATCAAGATTTAAACTTAAAGTAGATTTTTTTAATCTTCCTAAAAATTGAAAATTGACATAATACGATACGAAGTTTCTAAGTTAATATTCTAACAAGATCTTAACTCCAAAAAACCAAGATCCTACATCACAAAACTACGATTGTAGCTCCCAAAACAAAGATCCTATTTTCAGAAAACAAGATTCTTTCCCCAAAACCAGGATCCCAAATCCCAAAACCAAGATCTAAACTTCCTAAAGGAAGATCCTAGGTCCAAAATCAAGTTCCTAGCTCCCAAAAAGATGTCTTGGAGATGTATATGAATAGACATGTTAGATCAGTCCTTTGCATGGTTTATACTTTATTAGTTAACGATTTTACAAATATACTTTATATATGTATTCGATTCATGCATGAGAAACTGATCTGAAAGTGTTGGAACGTGATTACACTTGTTCCAAAAAGTGCCCGCAAGCCGTGACATTGTTTATACACGCTTTGGTAGATAAGGTGTTAATGTTTAACCTAAAGCTCCAGCACTTTATCTATAATTAGGTTATTCAAGATCTTACGTAAGTATTTTCTATGCTTTCTGTGAATAAATCAAACGATTCACACTATTGCTTTATTTGCCACTAAACTTTGCTGCCACAGTTCTCTTTTTTATTGGCGCACTACTGTTAGAAGTCTTTCCAGCAGCCGTATTTGATCTCGTAACTTGTTTTTTTGGTTGTGCCTCTTGAGCGTTGGACTTTGCTTGTTGCTGTTTGACGTTTTTGGAACTTTTAGTTCCACCCAGCTTTGCCTGGCTGCCTACAGCACGACTGAAACAACAAACAGT
This sequence comes from Isaurus tuberculatus, assembly GCA_025447995.2. Lineage (NCBI taxonomy): Eukaryota > Metazoa > Cnidaria > Anthozoa > Zoantharia > Zoanthidae > Isaurus > Isaurus tuberculatus. The sequence goes on along the minus strand of JAOEHV020136388.1, from coordinate 4,169 downwards.
CACAGTTACAGCTATTTCATTCTGATGAGAACTCAGCCTAACTCGGCGATTAGAGGAACTTTATTCTCGATTCTAGGTTAAGAGCTGCGTGGTTGGCGCAGTGGGTAAGATCTTTGCCTTTCAACCACAAGATCCCAGGTTCGATTCCTCGGCTCTGCGGAAATTTGAATATTTGTGCGACCTTCCTTTCCGCCAAACCTTACTCAACTTTCCACCCTCGAGGTCGGTAAATGAGTACCAGCTTCGACTGGGAGCTATAACCTGCAATGATTAGTGTCCCGTCCAGGGGGAGTCAAGGACTTTCATTCGCTTAACACTACAGAAACCGGATATAAGCCCAACTCCGATGGACCACTAGGCTCGTTAAACGATTTAGCTTTTTTTAGCTTATTCTAGGTTCAAGGATACCACTCAACCAAGTAAATGGATTTAATCCTCTGTTAAGAAAGTGGATAACTTAGGAGATGTTCTTTTCAAATTGAAGATAACACGCTTTAGAAGGGGAAATATATGGGTTTTCATCAATAACAACTTGTTTATAATAGTATCTAAGAAAAAAAAACAGTCCAACTGCAGTAATACTCATAGGGTTAACCATAAACTCACCTCGAGTTACCCTGTATGTCCCTGTTTGCAGTTGTTCCTTCCCTTTTTGACCTATGATGACGTTAGGCAGGAACAGAGTTACGTCTTATTCAACCATATATAGTGAGTTGAAAATAAGATAATAGCAATAAGAATATAATAATAACAATAACAAAATAATAACTAGGTCGGTCAATATTCTAAGAAATGCCCCTTGCGCTTAAGTACAGACATTAACACCGGGTCAAAATATCATATCCTGCTCGTATCAAAAAGTCTCTAAAAGAAGATCGAGAGATAAGGAGACTAAACCAACGGTTTCACGTCACCTGTCAACGCACGTTGAGGCAAAGAAAGGCAGTAGAAATGCTCAACTCTTGATAAGACCTGGGTCAAACCGGAGATTTTCTCCCAGTTTGCAGTAAAAGATCTTACCAACTGAATCAAGTTCACACAAACAAGGGAGTCAGGACTCCGCACGTGGGCTGAGATTTGTCAATCTCTGACTCCGAGGGTTTTTCTCCGGGTACTCCGGTTTTCCTCCCTCCTTTGCCGCTGTGCTTCGAGGTCACGCATGGTCCGTATAGCGGCAGCGAGAGGCGCCTATATATGCTTTCAGTCCGAATTCGTTGAGCTGATAGCATAGAATAGCCACAACGTGGAATGCTCATAAAGTTATTTATTTATTTAATATTCAAAGATGGTATTTTAAAAAAATTGATTATTATATTTTTATATAACCATAACCATAACCAACGAAACCATGTAAGGTGTAAACTCAGTCAATTTAATCGGTTACATTTCTCGTTCTGAACGGATAAAATAAGAGGAAATACTTCGTAAGACTACATATAGTAAGTCTGCTTGCTTCAAGCAACGTGAAAAATTATTCGTACGAACCTTGTCTTATCTGGCAGCGGAGGAGAAGTATTTCCCTGTCTAGGCTTGAGAACTCTGAAAAAAATGTATTCAGATTTGTTGCTTTAAAAGCCATCTGCTTTATATGGGAATATGTAATGTATAACAATTTTCAACTCGTTGTTAAATCGGCGCTCTTGCATGGTTCAGAAACATGGATATGCACTGTAGCGATGGACAAGATAACAGAATCCTTCATTAATGGATGTATCAAGCGTAGGTTTGCATTAGGTGGCCTGATATGATCAGGATTCCCCAGTTTCAGAAATCCTGCAGTAAAGTGGAAAAGGATTGGGAGCACACTCTGAAAAGATGAGCAGGATATCAAACGTCAAGTTTTTCAATGGAATCCATCTGGAAAGAGAAAGCGAGGTAGGAAAAGGAACACAAGGCGATGTTATTGAGAGAAGGAGGAAAAGCAAGCTTGCTTTGACTGGCATACCACGATGCAAAAAACACGGGACCGAATAATCTGGAAGGAGCTTGTAGGCGGCCTATGTTTCGTAGGGAACGAACAAGCTTACGTAAGTAAGTAATTAATAATAGATCTGAGACAGACTGTCTTAACAAGACACAATACATTGTAAAACATAATTTTACGCTTGTAAAATGACAAAAAAATTGTAGTAATATAGTGCTTTTACTCAGGCATGCTCGCTGAAGGTCCATCTAGGACATAAATACTAAAAAAATGCCGAAGGATTCGTGAAAACTGCAAGAAATGACTCCCATCGAGTATAACGACCATGTATTAACCTAGGGATAACAAAGATTGAAAAACGTGTACACACCTGATATCCCAGTTTTTCCGGTTACTCAGTGGAGAAGTAGATCCCCTTTTCGGTTCTGGCTTCTTTTCTTGGCCAGATCTTCTAATTGATAGATTAAGGTTTAAAACGAAACAAACACTGACAGTATGTACACTAGTTCTAAACAATTGCTGTACTTATGTGAACAGGACAATCTGTTCCTCAAGAAAATATTCCTGCTACAAGCTTCCTTACTAATACAAAAAAGTTGTTGATTAATTAATAGTGGAGGTAGATGTAACTAAAACTTTTAGGATATGCATTCTTGTACTTCTATGGCTTATTAGTATAATTACACTTGTGACTATCGAAAATCCTGCGTTCTGATGGTTGAAAATGACAGCTTGTCACATTGAAAGATTGCTCAAAAATGTCTTCCAGATTTGTCGTTTCATATTTTTGTTTTATTATTTTTTCTTTCGAATAGTCACAAGTGTAGTTATACTAAAACAATTAGTCGCCTCAGATCTTCGGTCTCGGCGACTATTCGCCGATAATCACCTCGCCTTCGGCGACTAATTGTTAAATATAAAGTTAAATAGTTTAAAAGATATGCTACAACGTCTGAATTTGTTTAGGAAAGGTTGGGATCGTGGTCATCATTCATAGATGAGAGACCTTACTTCCTGCCATTCTTCGTTGTCTGCTGTAAAACTCATTGTGTCTTGCCTCGTAAAATTTATACGATGCCTTTTCCTTCTTTCAACTTCTTAAAGGTCAGCAATTAGTGCACCATGGGTTGTATCTTCATCTATGAAATCAAGATCCTTATCTTGTCTCAGAGAGTAGTCGAAGACAATGTTTGTTACTTTAGGTGCGGTAAAAGTGCTCATATTTCGAGACAGTCAAACGGAAGCTACTGGGCCATCTTATCAGTAGTTTTTTTTTGGTGTCTAGCTGTAAATGCTTCTTTTGTAGCTTGTCTGCTTCTACTGCCATGTCTGCTTGTCTGGTCTTTGCTCTGGAAACCCATAACTAACTTTAAGTTGCTCATACTTCTAGGCAAAGAAATTCATTGATTTGTCTGTTTCAGACATTAGTTTGATGTCAAGTTTTTCAAAGAAACCTTTATTGATCCAATTTGAAAAGTTCTTCAATTCTAATCAATAAGACATAAAGAATTAAAGTAGAAGTCTTGAGCTATATAATTAGTTTCGCTAAAATTATTTGGACCACCAAGCAATGTGTATGAAAGATTCATCAAACTGTGCAACTCATTTTGCAAGCAAACCACAAGCTTTCAATCTGGCTTTGGATGTCTATTCAAAATCTCTTATAAAACAAGACTCACTTGCTGTGCACTATAAATTGTGATTTATAGCTCAATGACAAGATATCAAGAAATTTTGTAATGTTTTGACAAGCTATTTCTGAGCTGTACTATTTTATTTTTATCCCAAAAATAACGGTGGTGTAATTCATCCCCAAAATTCACTTTTGTAGCCATCATCAGCGATTATAGTACTAAACTAAGGATTTGGTCTAGATGCGAAGTTCCTGGATTTAAGATCAAGTAAAAGATACATTCCATCATTTCGCCGTTGAATGGCTTTCACAGTTGCAGCTGATAGCGAAGACCCTGTTGTTTGTCTCTGTTGGGAGGTATAATTTTAACCAATATATAATAATTAGCTAGAGCTCAAGAAGAAATGGACTGAACACCAATAGCCTTAGATCTGAACGAGCTCTTTACCTGGAGGACATGGGACATAGAGGTCTAACTGATGGACTGCACACTAATAGCCTTAGATCTGAACGAGCTCTTTACTTGGAGGACATAGGACATAGAGGTCTAACTGATGGACTGAACACCAATAGCCTTAGATCTGAACGAGCTCTTTACTTGGAGGACATGGG
>JAOEHV020136287.1:0-14494 GCA_025447995.2 Isaurus tuberculatus | reverse complement strand
TTATAAAGAAAAGCTCACAATGCCGGATTACATATTGTTGTTACACATATCAGATATCAGAATTGTTTAGATTTTAACTGATAACCAAAGGTCTGCTCAAGCTTAAAGTGCACCCCCCCCCCCCCGCAGGAAAAGCTGCGTACGCGCCTGGTACCATATCATCTGTTTGGAGCTTATACCCATGGTTGATTAGTGTCTTGTCCAGGGGGAGTCAAAGACTCTCATCTGCTTAACTTTACAGAAACCAGAGATAAGAGCCTACCCCATGAGCAACTAGATTTTACAAGGACGAACTTGTTTTTATTTTTATTTTTTTAATTTTAATTTTTTTTTTATTTGCTGTGTGTTTGCAGCCCTGTGGCGTTTGGTTCTGTGCCTGAGTGTACTGTATGAGCTAGCACTAATTTTTATCTTCTTCCAGGTAAATTGCTTTTTCTTTTTCTACATTATATTGATAATTAAATGCTTCATAATGTTCCAGAGTACATAATTTATTATATTCAATAGCTGTTTAATCTGCTCAGAATTTTGAGTTTCAGGAAAATCATAGATCTTGGGTGAAGATTTTAATTTCGTAGTGAAAGCAGAAGTTATGCTTGTTGGATGTGGCTAGCTTGAATGATTATTACAAGTATATGTAGCAGATGCACGTTAGTTTTCCGTACTTGCGACCAATAATATAGGCTTTAAGAACATGATGGGAGTTGGCATTACCCCATAAAGTCTATTTAACAATTAGACCTCGAGGACGAATGGACTACAAGTCAATAGCCCATAAGGCCGTAGGCCGAATGGGCTATTCAAACTCGTAGTCCATGAGGCCGAGAGGTTTAATTGTTTTAGTATAAACCTTGGTTTTCTCGGGAATGGACGTGTTTATTCAATTAACGATAAAATCGTCTGAAACAATTGCAAAACGGGCCTCGTAACAGTTTTTATCCGCCATCTTTTCTCTACTAGTAGGCTATCACAAATAGACCTTGAGTAGAGTAGCCAATCAGAATGCAGGATGCGTGTTAGACCGTTAGTAGGTTTAAATCATTCTAGCCACATTCTCAGGGTTCTCAATAAGTTTTGGAGTAGTCGGCTGAAATATAAAAGTAGGCGGCGGGATAAGCGAGTGCCGTAGGCACGAGCCTCTAGGGGCGTCTCGGTCGATTTAAAAATCTATATGTAGATACAAAATAAGGAGGCAAGACACAAAGAAACAATTATGTTTATTTCAGCAGGTAAATGTTTAAAAACAGATTTAAATTTATTTCGATTTGTGTCATTTTATAGCAAGCTTATCACCGAAAAGTAGGCGGCTCTAAATTCAAAGTAGCTGGTTTTTTAGCCGGCTGCCGGCACTTAATGAGAACCCTGAATACCAATGCAGTACTCTCATAAACTAAGCTAAAAATGTCAGTTGTTGGGAACAGTTTCTTTTTAATAAAAGAAGATAACTGTTTTGTCATAATATTATTATTGAATATTTCCTTGCAACATTTAAGAAGCAATTATATTTAAATTCAATTTTTGTATTCTAATAAAATATAATTTCATGCTTATGAACCATCAGAAAACTTTTCTCAAAAATGAGTTTTGACAAAAAAATGTAAAAAAATGAGTAACAATATAACAATTTAAAAATCATTTTCTCTTTTTACTGTCAATTTTTACATTGTCCTTCTTATGGATCATGAATGGTACTTTATGAGAGCTTTATTATTAAAGTTTTATTAATTTCCATTCTTTTAATGTTCTGATATTTTAAACAAATTTGGGTTATAGCTGGGCCCTAACATCAGACATAAAAGGCAAAAGAAGTGTCTTTTTAGCATAAAAATAGACTGATTTCCATGTATATCCGGCCAACAAGACTTTACAGAGGAAATCTTCTTTTGTCATCCATTACTAAGCAGATTTATAAGCAAGATATTAAGCTTTCTTGAGTGTTATTCCTACCAGTTTAACTAAGAATACATCAACTAATCTAATTGGTTATCTCCAACAATAAGTGTTGTTGTTACTTTGAAAAAAGGCAAAAATTAGCAAAACTTGATGAATGTGCTTTTCAATTATGAGACTTGTTTTTTTTTATTAAAAATACACAACACACAGCTGAATAAAAATCATAAAAAATAAAAGAAAACTCTGATTGTGTTCAATTGGAAACCAGAGTCAGCTAGGTGTACTATAGCACTGTAAGTTTTAATCTATACTCAAAAAATGGATGAAAATTTTACAATTTCTGCCTGCCTGAGTAAATTACTCACCATTTGCAATGTCAACTTCCATTCCTGCTCATAATGACTATAATAAATTATTTCAAGCTTTGGTTGCCTGATTTAACTATTGTTACTTTTTGCCCATCCACTTTGAATTCATAGTTTTTGAACATATTATTCAGTGACTAAATATGCTCACTCTGCTTGAATTTTATGTTGCCAATATGTAATAATAATAGATCACAGAAGGTAGAGTTAAACATTTTTACAAACAAAGCCAATTTCTGAGAAGTGCAATCTAGCAATTACAAAACTGTAATTTTTTTAAAGGCCTCTAAATTTATATTTTTTTTTCAAAGGATATCGGAAGTGACAAGGAAAAACAATTTTAGGAAAAAACATTGCAAACTGCAACTCTCTAAAACTAAAGACATGTTTCAGCTGACATCATGTGAACAAAATAAACCTTTTAAAGACACAAAAATGCCTGAATGCAGGACTGGTATCTTAGCCACATTTAAAAAAATAAAAAGCCTTTGTACACCCCTCTTAAAGACACCATTTTTCAATTAAGTAACCACCTGCTAAGCCTAAAATTGAAGAATTCAATGCAAAAACAAAATAATTGACTTCTGAACAAAAAAAAGTTCTTTTAGTCATTTTAAAAATAAAGACGGCATATGGAAACTGAACTGAAGTTACAATTTCTTCCCAAAAATGTTGGTTAATGAGCCTCCACTAAAATTTGCAGTCTTAAAAAATACACAATCAAAAAGGCCTTAAAATTAGCTGCATATTAGAAGAAGTTCAAAACAATTAAAAAACTGAGATTATGTATTCTAAACAAATTAATATCCCGTAAAACCGCTAAAATTTGCATCTGAACGATTTAAATTATTTTCGTAAACTTAAAAATGGGTAGCAACAAGCACTTGCTTATAAAAAAAAAGAACTGAAAAACTGTCTTATAATTAAACCTATCTGGCTGTTATTTAAGTTAGTAAACAGCGTTTTTCAAGATCAAATCTAACAATTAATTAAACATAGCTCAGATAGCCATAAAAACATATCAATCAATTAAAAAAACTGACAGACCATTAAAACAGCAGTAAAAACTGGTCAGATAATTCTGCAAGTGGGTTATTTTGCTGAATATTCAAAAAGCAGGACTTATATCAAAACATTTTTGTACTCTAATGACATAACTAGCAACAAATATTTCGGTGCCAATATTTCAAACTCCTTTTGTTCCAAACTTCCGAAGTATGACAGGAAATTCATCAAACAAGAAATCAATACTTTACCGTGTTTTTCTAACCGAGTTAATGTGTAGCATTTTGCCAAAAATTAGCTACAAGTACTACAGCAAGCATTAAATGTGTCGCTCAGGGCGCAATAAACTCTTCTATTTAATTTTTACTGCATTCATCTTGTGTAAGAAATATTGTCTCGACTACATAGTTCAATGGTATATATAACTATCGAGACAAAGAGAACCCGCCTAAAATAAAAACTAAAAAATTTACTGAGGAATTGATATCAACTAATCCTAATCTGAAATGTACTTCATTATTTTTTTTGTTTTTCTTGGAACAATAAAGAAATTTTGTCAGCTTTAATTTGAGCTATTATCTGACTTGTTTACTTGCAAACTCCCGATTCTAAACGAGTGAACGGGTAATTAACGATGGGAAAACTTCTAAACTATCGACACACAGGAAACCTTATCGCATTTAACCAAGCATCGGAAAATTTTCCTGTTGACGTTTAACGGATTCGCGTCACTTTAGTTTGGTGCATGAAAAGCAACCTACAAAATACTAAGATAATCGGTCCTAAAACATTTCGTAGCAAACAAATAATATTTACCTCACCCCCGGGGAGACAAGCTTAGGTTTTCGCTTCTTTTCAACAGAAGCAGGCTTCAACAAGGATAAACTTTTGGTTAAATTGTCCATACTTCCACTACTTTGTTTCTCATACCAAAATGGCCGCCATCTTGACACAATGAGCGTCTCCAGGGCTCAGGGGACGTGACGTCACCCGTCCACTCTGATTGGCTGGTTGAGGTGACTCCCGCGAAATTTGGAAAAAACCATTGAGAAAATTTTTTCGTGTTTATATTTCACGTGGGTTTAATCAAGGGTGAATGCCTGCCAAATCGCTCATTAGCAACCACAACAAAACACAAAAACTTCTCACTTTGTTTTTATTTTATTTCAGAACAGAAAAACTTCGTTAAAGACTTGACTATAAAACATCCTCGAAGTTTTTAAGAGTGCAATCAGGAAATTATTAAAAAAAGGTCAGAAAGTACGTCTTCAGAAATGTTAATATATGCAAAAATATACAACAAGTTAAATTGTTCGGCTGGCTTTCAAAATACACTGTAATAAATAATCGAGAGGTTTCGCCAGGCTATAAACAAATGATATAAAACAATTATTTTACAAACTTTAGCCAAAACCGAATGCTATGAAGCAGTTTAACACGGTATGACATTTCTCACGACACGTAGTTTTTAGATTATAGTATTTAGACATCATCTTCCTCAATCGAGTTTACATCAAGTTCTGAAATGTATTCAATGTGAAAGAACCTCTTGTTGGTGTTTTTCTCGTTCAAATGGGTTAGATCAACAAATTTCTTGCTCTGTCTTAAGTTGTGCGTTTCTTCTGTGCAAGGAAGAGAGTTGCTCCAATCCAGCTGTTTGGTAGGAGAAGATGTCGGAGTAATCATAATGCTCGTGGATTCTGCATTTAACGGCGCGTCGACGATCGGCTTCAGAAAGAATTTCTCTGGCTCTGTGAAGAATGGCGTCAGATTCTTTGTCGCACGCTTGTTCTGACACAGAAGGAAAACAAAAAAAAATAATCAAGTTGTTGTTTATGAGTTCAGTGAACAATGAAACAATCACAGACATATATTTTAACACATCAAGTGATAACTGGTTTGAACCAGCAGCTGGTCATAAAAGGATATTTCTCAGTGATGTTTGTTTTATTTTTTATTACCATATATTTCGGGATCTTTACGACTTTTTTTCTGCTCCTGCATCTGTAATAGGATGTCTGCAAAGAAAATAAAACAAAATAGAACATTTCAATAACAAACTTAAGTTACTGAGATCTACAGGAGGTTCATTAAAATTTCAACTAAATTAATTATTCAACACATCTTCTGTTATTTTTATCTATCGTGAGGTCAACTAGAGGGCACGGATAAAGTTTATCACCTCTTCCATTTTTGCCAAATCCAGAGCAGGCCTCAGTCTGCTTTTATCGTTCTGTTCTTCACTCTTTCGTTTTATTCCAGCAGATACTTTAGCCTGAAAAGAACTAGTAGCAAAGCACGGCTGTGAATGACTCCTTGACAAACTACAGAGCATATTATTACTTCTATTCTTGGTGGTAGAAGATCTCATGCATACAGAATCCGACACTAGGGTATCCTCTGACTCCTCGTCGATGCGGGAGAACATGAAATGGTCGTTCAAGGCTGCGTTCGCCGAGGCCGGGCGGGGAGTTGGAGAATCAGGAGGAGTTGAAATTGCATTCATCCCTGATGCATTGACGCAGTTCGAATCACTCTCACGGTTAGTTTTCGGACACGTTTGCGACTCTTCGGGGTACGAAACGGATCTAGTTTTCCGTAAATTCTGTTCGAATGTCTTAATCGGATGCCACACGGCCGAAGCCCGAGGAGTCCAAATTTGTTCCTCTGTAGAATCATGGCCGGGAACTGACAAAGAACGGCAGAGTCTCTTGTTAGAGTGAGCAGAAGAGTCATTACCGGTTTGCGAGGCATCGGAAAAAACCGATTCGGGGTTAAATTTTCGTAAGCTGTGTGTTGGATAGCTCCAAGTTCGATAATGTCCTTGTGTTGACCCGTCTTTTCTATGTCGGTGGATTAAGCGATAATCTGAAAGAGAGATAGTTTCGCTCAGACATGTGTTCTTTCCAGATATTTCATATGAATGATAATAGCACGTCCATGAATTAAATGAACCATTCGTTTGTCGATATTTCAACTGTAAATTGTCATTAAACATGGAAAGAAAAATCGAGAAAAAGTTAAAAGATTTTACCTGTTACTCTGCCTGGTTGTGTGGCGCAGCTTGAATGTACGGCTGTCGAAATCTAAAGAATAATCGAAAGCAAAATAAACAAAATTTAAATTAACGTCAGATCGGTTGTCGATCATAATGGAAGGAAAATATACCCCTAGCATACTGGCTGGGCGATTAAATTTTAAACAACTGATAGTGCAAAACTTACTAGAATCGGTTGAGGCGAAACATCCTCCAGGGACTGGTTTTTCAACTTGTCCGTAATTACAGTGACCATCGTTTTGATGTTGAAGCATCAGAAGATTAAACTGCTCGCTTCGGCGATGAGTGGAATTTTAATAATAAACACCACGATAGGACAACGCTTTTTGGTCAATAGCACTCATTTACTCGCGTAGTGACTGAAAGAAAGAAAAAATACGGACCGGAAACTAAGTCGAAAATTACCAGGGATTAATTCAACGATAAATTAGCCATGTTCAAAAACATATGTAAGACGATCGACAAACGACTACCATTTTCTAGTTTGAGATGTTGGACCCTACCTCGCTTTCATGGAATTCTCGTTCGCAGTTTAATATTCAGTTGGTGGTGAATTTCATTGTCTTGGTCGAGCCGGCTTGAGCGTTTTTTCTATTTTAAGACATCAAGCGGTGCCTGAGAGCCTGTCATATAAAGAGGCAAAAATACAGATGTTAACTAAAGGAGAGCTAGCTTCGGGAGAAATACAAGAAGGACTTTAACTTATTCGATTTAAATAATAAGTCATAAAAACTTAGACCAGAATTTGGTTATGGTTTTAAGCGAAGTAGTAGAGTTGAAATGAAGATTAAAATTGCAATATTCATCGATATTAAATTCTACCTTTCAAATGGTGATTGTCTCGCTTTGTCATCCGTGAAATATAAGCAACGGTGGGTGTTAAAAACTCGGAGTGAATTTTCTTGTTTCTATACGAATTCGTAGGCAACTTATGGGAAACTCAAACTCTACTAAGAGATATCGCTTTGTAGTTTTTTCTTTGCATGCCGAATTGGTACATTGGATTATAAATGACATTTTGCTATGAACAAACAGTCCAACCAATCAGCAAGTAATAACAGGTAAGAAGTGGCCGCTGATTGGCTAGAGGTAACTGGTGACGTCCTTGCTTTTGAGTATCAATGAATTTGTAGGAAAACACTTCATTACACGAATAGCCAACCAAATTACTGCATTGCGAGTAGAAATTTTCTGAATTTATTCTATAATCTCTCTTTCAAAAAAAGGTTTTAAAATTTGCCACCAAATAGGAGACAATTTACGAGATAATTTTTTAGTTTTTGGAACGTGTTCGTTTACCATACTCTTGAAAATAAAAATAAATGCTCTTTCAAAAGCAAATAAGGGGTGTTATTGTTTTAAAAACAATTCCCTAAATTTTTATCGAAAGAAATGTTTTCATTAATCGCAGAATAAAATCCATTCTGCAAATTTCTTTTCAATTTCCTCATCTGAATCAAACAGCATTTTCGAGTTTAGTTTGCTCCCGTTAATAAATTATACATGCGTCGAAGAACATACAAAAATTTCTAGCATTCGATTACTGAAAAACGAACGATCTAAAAGCCTTACTTTAAAGTTTGGGGGTGGGATTTGGGCTTAGTGCGGTTTTATTAAAGAAAGTAGAACGAGTTAGTGACTGAAAGGCTTAGTAAAGAGTTTATATTTGAGTGCACCTTAAAAATATCGCCCCAGAAAGTGTGTGCGGAAACAAATGTTTTTATTAATTCAATTTGCTTGTTTCCGCTTGGAAAAATTGAATGATAAATTGTATTTATGACCTAGATCATTTCTATCGTTCTTTACACAACTTCAAATGCATTTATCTTGAGTATATTTCTATTTTTTCCATCAAAAACGAGAAAGGAGAATCTTCAATTTTCCCATGTGAGAGCATTCCGCGGGGCTCACATCGAATGACAGAATTTCATTTTCAAAACTTCGTTACGAATTTACGATAAGAACAAAAAAAGAACAGAATAAAGTTTGGCATTCAGCCAAGAAAATTGACCATCGTGTTAATATACCACCTATGGTGTAGTTTGCAAAGGTGAATATTGATTAAACCTCTAATTCAGGCAAACTGATTTGATGCCTTCAAAAAATGAAAAATATATATTTATCAGCAGAATGTGTTTGAACGTTTGAAATTTAGAAGTTATCACTTTCATCTCAAAAGATGATAAAAATGCAAAATCAGTAGAACGAAGAAAAAGTTTTTTTCGATATTTAGCACACATTTACTTTTCTGCAATATTAAATAAACTGCGTTTTGAAAGAGCAGAATTTTGCAAAACATTTACATTTGTAAAAACAAAAAAGATTTGACCGACGCATTTAAATATACATATCTACTTAAAGACAGTTAACCCTTTTTTGCTAGCAACAGATGATGATAACAAAGCCACCTTCCCCACCCCTAACATAAAAACTTGGCACAAATTCAAAAAAACATTACGCCTTTTTGGGGCCGTTAAAACTTTTAAATTATCCCAGTCTTTCGTTGGAAACGTTTCCCCACTGAATAAGATTGAAAATTAAAAAATTCAATTTTTTTTTATTCTCCATAGTCCTCGTGCGAAGTACCCATGATATTATTATTTATGACTTAATCAAAATATTTTTCAAAATGGGCCATTACATATTTACGCAAGGAAACTGATACGGGTAGAAAGCTTTAAATGAAGCATTTTTTTTTCTTTCTTTTTTTTTTGCTAAAATGGATGGTTGTACTGATTGAATTTATTAAGACGATCTAATCTCAACACAAAATTGCTTTTTATCGTTTTGTACAAATGATGAACAATACAAAATTTCACCTGCTTGAAAAATGATCAAAATCTACGCTAAAGTCTAGAATTTTGTGACAGACAACAGGATCGAATGTGAGCATTTGAAAGGGAAATGTTTGCTCACGTCCTTTGAAAATAAATATAACAAAAATAAGAGCGTTTGCGCACTTCTCATCTAATAAAATACAAGATATAAGAAGCAACTTTAGATTTATAATTATAGCTGAAATCCTGCCTAGCTAGCGCCTTTACAACACGGAGTTTAGGCAGTCTTCCGTTTCTTTATTGTAATCACAAAAGCACAAAACCTTTTCCACCCATGAAAATGAATTTAATGCAGTGAATCCCTTAAATAAATTGAGCAAGGAAATTAAGAAGATTTTTCCTTTGATTATTGGAACCAAAATTCATCAGTAAAAGATCGTATCGTTTTGAGATATTGGAAAAATGCTAAAAATAGTAAAGCAACAGATACCCGACTATGGCAGCAAGAAAATATATTTACATCAAAATCCACTTGGCTAAAGGTTGAGACCGCGGGGAAAATATATAAAAAAACTGTTACTTTGAAAAAAACTATTTTGAATTATATCAGCCTATTATTATCAATATACATTCGTTATAAGGCACACACTTGGCAACTAATTGACTTTTACCGACAGCTAGTTCAAACTCAAAACTGAATCCGCTTCTTGAGGTTACATATAATTTCGTGCCTAAAAGGATAGCGCGCGCGCGCCCCGTTTTTTCCTCGATGAAAATTTAATTTTATATATTTTAGCTGTGTTTCCTCACTTCTAATTTGTGGTTGAATCTTTCGTCTTCAAAGCTTTTACCTGATAATTCTGTAAATAGGGTTAACAAATAAAGTGTGTGTGTTTTCGTTTTTATGAATTCCTTTTTAATCAGTTCTTGTTTCAGTTGATTGAGAAGAAAAAAAAATGCAGACGTAGTCGAAATGGACGAACTAGTTACACCAAAAAGCATAAAAATTGAATCCCGAAAAGGCCATATTGATTCATGACTGAACGGAACGTATTAATTTGTATTATCACGTGGTAGAATATTCTAGATAACTTATACGGAGATATTTGAAAACAATATGTTTCTATTCAAGAAGCTAAAAATAAATGGGCCGCTTCGGTAGAGAAAGAAATCCTTCGAAAGATATCAACTTGCCTATCAACCTATATAAACCAATGGCTGCAACTGCGCTAAATTAACTTTTTTTTTAAATAAAGTATTAGTAAAACTATAAATATCGGCGCTATCTGCTTTAGTTTTTAAATTATTTATCCAAAGTTTGGTTTGGAAGATTTGTTATCGTCACTTCGAGTTCCTAAGACACATTTTTATCATAAAGGACACGAATGTGTTTTAATTTAATTGAGAAGAAACAGCAGTGCTTTTTGTGGAAACAAAGTTTTAGAATTTTTTTTCATATGCATTTTTAATTTTCTTAAAAGACAAACTGATGAAAAAACAATCTGAAATTCTTGAAAAAAATTTAAAAATTACAAACTTACGATTAAGCAGAGAGCGGCGAGGCCAACCGAGACGAAACAGAGTGAAGCTTGGAGTTTATTTTCATTTACAACAAGCATCGACCGCTAGTCATATCATTATCACAACAACAATGCATAGATAAAGTAAACAAGATAAAACATTATTTCAAGTAAAAGCTGTCTATGCAAACGAAGGCTTGTAAATTAACTGCCATAAATGACGAAATGGTTATCAGAAAGGACGTACGTTTCTAGGTCTCACATGACGTTTGGGATGAATGCTGCAAACAGACAAAAAACAGCCAATTCTGTTGTATCTGGCACAGCTGCCCATTGCAAGTTTCATTAAAAATTCTCAAAACAGAAAGAAATTTTCTTGCTGTATATCGAGTTTCCGTTAGTTTTGAATTGTTATCATCTAATCCATGCCACGCGCACATTCTTGACCCAACTGTTACACACACAAAGGCATCGATTTGATAATGAATGACGCCTTTCTGCGTTTTGTTATCAAGGCATGAAAAACTAGCAACAAGATTTTATTAAAAGACACATAGTTTTGCCTCAAGTAATCAGTCTAAGAAAAATAATATTGAAAGCAATACGCAGCAAACTGATTTTTAAAACAACTTAACTTTTCTTTGACACGTGTATATTATTAAATAAAATTCAAAATTTCAACTTTTAGTGCTAACTTCTGTTAAGTATTTTAACAAATATCTAATCTATATGTTCCTGACAATATGTTAATTCAACTCGATGTTGCAATGCTTGTAGTTGCTTTTACAGAACACGTGTTGGTCAGTTAAATTTGATAAGATTATTCCGAAGTGAATCGTTTTGTTACCGGAAAGACCTTGATGACTGATATTATAAAAACAAAAAAATGCAAATTCAAAACTGCACGGACCTTGCTTGAAAGCCGTTGTTTATTGAAAAGCGAAATTGCAAACTGCAAATATGGAAGTTCATTTGTTTATCACATCAAACTAATTTGTGGAAAAAAAGTGCATCGTATAACAAAAATTGTTCAAATGCAAAATCCGCGCTGTTAATCCAAAAAATATAATATATTAATTGAAAATAATTGGCGAATGTCTACTTTTAAGCGATCCAAACGCTGCAAGATTTAATATAACAACATTGCGTAAAAAAAGTTTTGCATAGCGCTAAGCTTTGAAAATTGATTTGGTTTTTGGATGTTTTGTAAGATCAACAGTTTTGCCATTCACAACCAGTAAAATGTTAATTAAAGAGCTTTGAACCATTTCTTTTCAATATCAAAAAGAAACGCTTTGAATGAAACTTTGGAATAAAAAATTAAAATATAATACTTTGTTTCCGTTCAATTTTTTCGTATATTGATATGCTAAATTCAGTAATTATAGAACAAAATGTTAATATCAAACCATACATATTTAAGATATACAGATATAAAAACAAGAATTTCATTGATAAAGAAAATTTTCAAATAACGCTATAGAAAAATACCAACTTTTCAATTTTCTAATTTTAAAAATGAATACTAGATTCAAACCTATCTTTAAGGCAATAGTATATCTTTCAGGATTTTATGTGCCATAGTATAAAACTTCAATAAAAAATACAATTTACGGTTTATACATAATAAAAGTTAAAACTTTAAAGCATTGACGTTTCGGCTACTCTGGTGGTAGCCTTTCAGAATGAAAGGGATAATCCTCAACCAGAATGAAGCTTAGTATCCATGGATTTATCATTTTGAGGTAGCCTTCATCATTCTACCACCAGAGTAGCCGAAACGTCAATATTTTAAGGTTTTAACTTTTATTAATACGTGTTAAGGCCGCTACACACTAGTCACTAGCCGATTTTTCGTTGAAAGACTTAAGATTTTTTGTCGGGCATAAATTTGTTCCGATCGTGGTCCTCCACACACTAGCCGATTTTTTGTTGGCGTCAAAAAATCGGGAGCTTCGCGACAAAAAATCGATTAGTGTGTAGCGGCCTTTAAAGTAAAGTTTATGTATCTTTAAGGCGTTAACGCAAACCACGATCGCAAAACACAAAATCCTGTTTGTTTTTTTTGGCCTTTCCCTGCGCCATTTACAATCTGATAATATACAAGGTAAAACAATAGCACAATTATTAACAGCTGATTAATAATAACAACAATATATGTGTAACTATCACTTCTTTGCAGTAGCAAGTTACCGAATCACAAGATGTCAGTCTTTACAAAACACATAAGTAAAACGATAAATTCATGAGTACTAAGATAAAAAAAAAAACCACAAAATACTTTAACCATAATTTAAACTAAAGGCAAAGTCCTTATACATACAAGCCGCCGCTTGGTTACCCTAGTTGGTAAGGTGCCAGTCTATCGAGCGGGAAGCTCGGGTTCGATTCCCGCCCGGACCAATACTTACGGTCTTAAAATAATTAAGGAGAAGGCGCTGCCTTTGTTCTAACATCTTTATATGGTTAGACCTTCACGTCTTCTCGGATACGGACGTTAAACCGTAGGTCCTCGGAGACCTTCTCGCATGGGTCTTTGTGACCTCTTAAGGCTCTCCGTCCACCCAAGAGTGGTAAATCATCAAATAAAAAAATAAAAAAATAAAAAGCCTAGAGGCTCACGGGGCCGGATTATAGTTTATCTCCGGTTTCCGTAGTGTTAAGCTAATCGGAGTCTTTTACTCCATCTGGGCGGGACACTAACCCATCGCAGATTAGCTCTCAAAAGACTGTTATATTCTATTTACCAACCTTCAAGTTGTAAGGCAGAAAAGAAAATCACATAAATGTTCGAATCTCGCCAGAGTCGAGGATCGAGCACAGGACTTTGTGGTCGAAAGACAATGATCTTAAGTAACGTAACGTAAGTTAAAAGTTTTGATAATCACAGTAAGTAGTGTAAAAAGCCGACGTTTCGAGAGCTACCCATTTGTAGGAACAAAGTCTAAATCCTCATCACCGGTGCACTTTAGTAATTTTTTAAAAAGCTTTTCAACGAGAGCCATTCACTGCGTCTAGCTTTCACCAAGAACAATCAAGAAAAGTTGAGTAATCAATATTTTGTGTACGATGTTTTCGTATATTAGTTTATGTATATGAGGAGCAGTTGGTTGTCGAGGCTGTATTATATTCAAATTGAACACTGAATCAGAATTATTGCTGTCATCTATTCGACTCTCGCACTTTCGGGATCACTGATGAATACTAGAAAACTGCTTTACTAACCGATAGAGAAATTGTATAGAAACTTGTCCCTGCTTGAGATAACTTAAGGGGGGGGGGGGTTGAGGGGGGTTTGAAGGATAAATCGAAATAAATCACAGGGGGAAGGGGTGCGGCAATGGGAATAAGCTTACCGCCCATGCAGATAACACTCGGGGAAATGAGACAATCCTACTCTGCGAGATAACTTATCTCATTTAGACAGGCTCTTGCCCTAGTCCTAGAAAGATGGTGCCAATTAGTTTCCATAAGCTAGAATGCCCAAGCGCTGGGCTATTGTGTCCAAAATGTATCAGTCTCCGTTGTGCGACAAGGCGAAAAGGAGAGTGGGGAAGAATAGGCAGAATATTGGGGGGGGAGGGTAAAGTAGCAAAGACAAAATGAATCTACTAAACGAAGTTAAATAATGTTATTAAAGGATCTCAGAAGTACATGAAACTGAAAGTTGAAAAAAAGAATCAAGAACAAGAAGAAATACACTAAAACTCATAACTTTATTCATTTATGTCTCAACTCGTCTAGCTATAGTAACTAAACGTCATTTTACTACAGTAAAAACCCGCAACTAAGAACCTATATTTTTGGGAAGTAGCCTGAACAGGTTCTTATGTAAATGGTAGTTAACACAATTTTAGGCTACTTAGGTTCTTAAAA
>JAOEHV020136286.1:14491-28540 GCA_025447995.2 Isaurus tuberculatus | reverse complement strand
CCCCCCCCTCTTAAGTGCTTACAAACAATAAGCCCCCCGGGGGGCTTAATAGAGAAAATACGGTAATTAAAAGTTGTAATTAAGTTAAAGATTACTTGTAATTAGGGTACCTGACTCTGATTAGTTGTAAAACTATTTAATTTGTAAATGTATTATTTAATATATTTTATTTAATTGTAAAATGTGGTGTAGAACACTAATAAAAACTTAAAACTGAGAGTAACATAAATATATAAGTATAGAATGAAGGAAAAAAAAGAAATGATTATGTTATGAAGACTCGGGCAAAACGTCGACGCTCTTGTTTGAACTTTTAATTCACCCTATACATAGGAAGCTATTATTAAATTTATTTTGGATCCTTCTACTGAGCAATCAGTTTAAATATATTTCATTCTCTTAGTAGCTAATTGCAAATCGTATGCTCTCAACTGATTTGATACTGTATTACTATAGTTCTAATTTCAGCAGTCCCCCATTACCCAAAAATACGCGTTAGTTTTACTGCGGTCGTAAAATATATGATTATTAAGCAACAATTTCATCAACTTTAATACGTGTTTGTACATGCCATCTAATAACCTTACCTGTATTGTATCATATTTTAATTGTTTCTCAGCTTAATGGGTTAATGAATTGTAATTTATTCGTTACCGACCCAAAATATATGTTTTTTATTTTGTTTTCTCACGTCTTAACACTGTCTGTTTGTTTATATCATTACCTAATCGCTTTTAGTTGTAACATAGAATCTCGCCTTTGTATTTTAGTGCAACCTCGTGTGGTAGCCTTCTACCCATTAACTGATCGCACAAAGGGCAAGGACAAGACCCGTAGGAATCCACATGCAAGACTGAGCGGAGTGAAACTTGCAGATGGCCCTGACAAGAATCCTGGAGGATCCTATTCATTTGAGGGAAAATATAACAGTTACATTGAACTACCTAACAGGGGAAACCTAGACACAGAATACTCTATCTCCATCTTAGTTTGGATTCGACCGGAAGGAAATGACGGACCAATAGTCAACTTCAATCCTAATGGCTACGGAGTAAACTTGTGGGTTATTGGTCGAAATGGACTTTACGTTAATTTTAACGATCGCAAGAACCCTAAATTCTTTGAACCCCTTTATAAGAAGAAAGTAATCAAACTTAACAGGTAAATGAATTCAGTTAGCAAGTTGGTTTTACTCTTCAAGCTTATTTAACAAATGAAGAATTCCTCTTGAGTTTCCAGTTTCTTCTGATAAAATGTAAACTTCAGGCGGGGAAACTTTTGTTTCCAGTTTCTTCTGATAAAATGCGAACTTTTGGCGTCACTAAAGCAATCCAGATAGTGAATTCGAAGTTAGTTTCTAACACTAATAAATTAGCGTTGCGATAGAATAGTTAAAATTGTATCTTTAAGTATTATCAGCTTCAGGGCATACGTGGGATATTCTTGCTATAAACTTAAACGACTATTTTTTCATTAGACCTGTCTTTAGGATTCAGGATGTGAAAGCGTTAACGCTTGTTCCTCTCACGACTATATACTTCTTATTAACTGAGAGTGAGGTCATTACAGGGAAATCTCAGACCGAGGCCTTTTTGCTGTAATGACCAATTTATCCAATTGAAAGTTTAGTTTTCTTATTCGAATGTCCAAATGTGCAAATGAATGCCTAAAAATGCTATTAAATGTTTATGAATATGCAAAATTCCTAAATGAATGTGCTTTGCGTCTAAATGAATGCCGTTCGGTATAAATGAATGTCCTTTTGCTTTATTGACTGACATTTGACGCAAATGAAAGCGTATTTTCTTGTAATGAACAGCAAAATCGTGTAATAATGATCAATAAACCCCAATCAGAACACGAAGGGTTTTCTCGAGATACTACGTTTTGACCCCTGCAGTAAAACTGTGCTCCCACCTTAATCCATCTAGCTGAAATATTTTACCCCTAAGTCAAACATAGTCTATGAAGCGGCTGCCGTTGTGTATGTATTTGTGAAACCAGTTCTTTTCATCACTCGCGTGATGTCCCTGAGGGATTTTGCGTCCCCATTTATGTAGATGTAGATGTGTATGTGCAATGAGAGCGCCTTAAATGCTTTGATCCGACCACGTTGAGCTGCGTCTTCTAATTCAGTCTTTAACTGCAAAAAGAGCAGACTGGCATGTTATCATAAAACAAACAGAAGCTTACAAAGCTGTTTGTTTCATTTTGGTCGCACGGTCACTGCAGGCTTCATACTTTGTCCCATAGAGGTTTTCGGTATCTGCTACCCTAAGCTGTGCTTAGTCGCACAGCAATTAAAACGAATATATAAAAAGCTATAAGTTTAATGCTTACGTAGTTGCAGTCAAGAATGGTTATGAATGATCACTAACATAATAAGCTGGTCACTTCCTTTGAATTTGGATTTCGTTATAATTCATCATCCTATAGCCTTACGATTTTTAGTTAGTGACAAAACACTTTATGCTCTAACTTTTAAATCATCGACTTTTATTCACGCGAACTTTGATAAATAAATAAATGAACAATTGAATAAATAAATAAATAAATATTTTATTTAACGTCTTTTCTCCCTGGTAGTGGTTGACCAATCTCCCAAGCAAATGGTTCATGATTTAAGCGGTCAAAAGCAAAGAATTTGGCCGTTTAAGTTGATTGTTAAACCGCTAAGTATTTTCTTTTAAAGGTGGTCCTATGTAGCTGCGACCTATGATTTCAAAACGGGAATTGCACGGCTTTGGGTAAACAATAAACTAAAACAAGAGCGACGAATTGGGAGAAGACGGCTTTCTACGAACTATCCAGTTAGAGTTGGTGCTGTTATCATCGATCGAAAAGATCGCCGGTTCTTCAAGGGGAGAATAGGTTGTCTGAAAATCTTAAGTAGAGCCGCTGATAGGGCAGAAATTGTGCGAAATGCGAAAGCATGTTTCCGAGGTATGAATCTTCTTGTTTTAGTATCTGTGTTGTGTTCCCTGTTTGTTTGATTTATCTGCAAATTTTTAAAGGCGCCGGTGAATTTTGAGATGCTAGTAACCGATCAAAATTGCGTTAAAACAACTAAAACATTTTTACAACATGGAATTAATTAGAAAAAATACTTTAGAAAAAAGGGGAAAAATACATAATAATAATAATACATAAACTGCAAAAATTGTATAATTAAATAGATTTGCCTATTCAAAACACGTGTCTTTCTTTCCCAAATCGAACAATTTTCAATAGAATTTCTTATATCATGAAATGCCATTTCGCTTTGCTATTTGAGTGATTCTAAAATGATGATAGCTCGGTCTTTTGGACTGCAGGTTAATAACCCATATAACCCTAAGTTTCATTGTCTATCGACGCGCAGTCATTTTTCTCCCATTCGTAATTTTGTCTTTCTCGCTATTAAACATAATCTTTTGGCGAGTGTGATCGAAGGATGCGTTAATTTACTCTTGGATGTAACCCGTACCAATAGATGATAAAATTCTGGCCCAATTCACAGAAAGGCGTAAATCCACAAGTTTAAATCTGTTTGTTATTTTTCAGCAAAGAAGCCTTCACCCCCACCTGGCAAAGTCAGTAAGTTGACAATCAATTATAAACCTGCTCAGTACTTTTATATTACATTACTTTACACTACTTTCTAATGCTGATATTTTGATGCTTGTTTTGTTGTCTTCTTCTTTTCTTGTCTGTTACTTGTTGCACTTTATATATATTTTAAATAAATTGATTCCTTTTGCCTTGAACCATTTTCTTTGACTTGTCTGTGCTTTGTTTTACCATTTTAAGAGATGTATCATCTGCTGTTTCTGACTGGCTCTGGTTTTCTCTCATTCTTGTCGATATCTTATCTGACAGTTCTATTGCAAAATAGACTATTTTTATCATTGTAGTGTTTATTGTTTTCAATACGTTAACTAAGTTTTCTTTTTTTATACTTTTTGTAATGTATACTTGTTTGCGCTGTTTAAAAAACAAGATTTTGTGTGAGGCCATCTTTCGTTTTTTTTTTTTATAGTAGGTTTATAATTTTAGATTTTCACTTGTTTCATTGTTTACAGATTTCAAATGTCTTATCCTATCCAATGTTTCTATTAGCAGGACTCGGTAAAATTTGAAATTAAAAAGTTCCTTATATATTTTCCTATCACATTCCAGCTTCCTGTCGTTTTAGTACCTAATTGTTGTTAGTATAGTTAATTAAACTGCAAGCTCACAAAACGAAGAGTATTTGTGAAATAAAAATAAACCTTTGAAATTTTTAGGTGTTCCAACCGCTATAGCCGTTTATCCATTAACAAGGAAAACAAGAGGCAAAGACAGAAGCCGAAAAAACAAACCAGGGAAGCTAGTAAATGTTCGCTTTGCGCCCGGTCCATCTAAGGAACCTGGAACAGCAGTCGAATTCCTGGGCAAGAAAAACAGTTATATCACTTTGCCAAATGATGGAGGTCTTGATGCTAAAAACGCCATCACAATTCTAGCTTGGGTAAAACCGGGCGGACGCAGCGGTCCCATCGTTAACTACCATCCAAATGCCTGGGGAGTTCTTATTTGGATCGAGGGAGATCGATCTGTGATTGTACGATACACTCGTAGAATTGACCGCAAGCCTTTTGTTACACTGAAAGGCCTAAATGTCCTAAAACGTCGAAAATGGAACTACATTGGTACATCATATGATAGATCAACTGGCAAGGTGTCATTGTTCGTTAATAACCGTCTTGTCAAAAGAGTAACATCACGCGAACGGCCAGACTTATCTACGCAATACCCTGTGCGAATGGGGGCGCGTATGGGGAAAACAATTTCAAGAAGAAGATCCTGCTTTAGAGGATTCGTTTACTGTCTTCAATTCTACAAAAAAGCTCTGACAACCCGACAATACATTGCACAGGCTAATCTATGTTCCAGGAAACGACGTACGTGTGTTCATGTTACTTTTTCTATAGTTGAAAACTCTGAAATAACTATTTATGTGCTCTACTTTCTACATTAATTCAAGTTAGTGGTTTTCTGTATTTTACTTCATCAATTTCCACAAAACTCTTTGTTTGGAGCTTTCTTTCGACAAAAATATAGCCATGTTCGCAATCAATGCTTTTTAGGAACTTCCGTCAAACAAGTAAGTACCTGAAAAATAAATTTGTTTCCAAAGAGCAATAGTTCTTAATAAACTTCTGAAACGTCAAATTAAAACTCCAGTCTCCGTAAAATGATTTAAGAAATAATATATAGAGGATATTACACGGTGGCGCGAAGATATGAAGTTTATCTTCGAGTGAAAAAAGATTTCATAATATTTTAAAAGTGGCTGGATTAAAAACCTTTGACTTATGTTTATAGTTGTTTTGATTTCAGCGGTTCGACCGAAACCTGTCCGGCCAATTGGACCCAAACCACCTATACTTATTGGTAAGTTAGTTTGTGTTCAAATTTTATATTAAATAGTTACACTGTATGTTTGTCGAGAAACATCAAAGATGGTTATGTGATCCTTTTAGAAAGTAACCGCAATTCTTTTTTCTTATGTTTTCTTACGTCGTTTGTGATTTATAGAAGGAGTTTCAGCTAATCGAGAAAAGCCTTTCTAACAATCAATTGAAATTGACTGTGCGAGAACTCTTTTGTTTGCAGATGGTAAGATGAGCCAGGTCATGTTTTTAAAAGACAATAAAAATGCTCGTTTCGACATTTCCTTTTCAAATTATTTTCTGCCAAGATTTAGAATCCATTCCAGGGGGGAGAACCAAGTCGGAAAACCCTTTTTGTTCGACATTACAGAAAGTGGGTAGAATCGCCACCCGTTTTAAGCCTGGGAAGAGATTAAGCTTTATATGATTTAACTAATTTTTTTTATACTTTAATCGACAGGGTCTTTGCTTCCCAAAGCTCTCTACCCTCTTAACGGTGCTACCAAAGGTCGTGATGTCTCTCGAAAAAGAAACAGTCCTGGGAAACTTAAAGGTGTTCGACCAGCTAAAGGTCCGGATGGAAAGCGTGGTACCGCCTACAGGTTTTTTGGACATCCAAACAGTTTTATTGAATTTCCAAACTCAGGTCCAATTGACACAAAGTATTCGATCACCATCTTGGCGTGGATTTATCCCGAGAATAGTAAAGGAGGTCCTATTTTCCAGTATAGTCCAGACAGATGGGGTGTACATTTCTGGATAACGGGCGGAAGACAGCTTTTTGCGCGCTACGCAAGCCGCATTTCTCTTGCCCAATCACCACCTCTTCGTTACCGACTACGAAAATGGTTTGATTGGTACTATGTTGGCACAAGCTACGATTTCAGGACTGGAATTGCAAGGCTGTTTGTCAATAATAGAGTCGTTGCTCAAAGGTACATTGGAAGAAGAATTCGGTTGGCAACAAACTTCCCAGTCCGAGTTGGTGCAAAAAAAGGCGTTGCTAGATACTATAAAGGAAAAATTGCTTGTCTCCAAGTGTATAATTATGCACTCAGTTTGAGGCGGGTGCGAAAGCATAGGCGAAAGTGTTTCAGTCGAACAGGTAACATTTCTTGTATTAAAGTGTTTCAAAAACGCCAGCATTCGTTTCTTATACACTTAGAACTTAAGTTTTGAAAGCTGGAAAAAACAAATAGAAACTTTTGCGCCTGACGAAGGAGAAGGCAACATTTTTTACTCGTGGTACCACGAGTAAAGGCTAAATGAGCCTCTTGTTGTAATTAAAATTATACCTAGAAGAACCAACGCTCATTCGGGATACCTTTTTTGTAGAATAATTTCTATTGGGGAGACAGAGGTAGGAAAATTTAAAAGGGGCGGAAATCTCTAAATGCAAGTTTCAACACTTATGGCGCTTTAAACAGTTTTACCTATAACAATATTTTTTTGCGTTCGAAAAAGAAAAATTGGTTTTTAACACTTCAGTTTCACTGGGCTAATGGCCTTTGGCCGCAACTACTTGATATGGATTGATGTAAAAATTCAATTTGTTAAACTGATTTTAGAACTCAGGCCTATTAAACTGAAAAACTGAAGAGTCATGTAAACATGTTTTTCTTGATTTCTTTCTTTATTTCAGTGTTCTCGCCAGGTCATGAAAACAGAAGGTGCCTAATTACTTAATGATGAGACGTATTTGCATAACAATAAACACGCCATTTTGTATTTATTCTTTTTCAGCCATTAAAAATCTTAATTGAAAAAGAGAAATCTTTTAAATATAACTTATGTTTTTGCAAGGGAGTTTCAAGAAAAATCAAAGTCTGGCTACTTTTATCAATGTTACAGCATAAAATAGGGCTAGAATCATAAAAAAAAACCAGAAAGGCGCAGGGAAAATCAAAAGGGCGCTGGGAAAAACTGAAGGGTGCTGCGCCCTTCTGTTTTGCCCTGGTGAGAATACTGCATTTAAAAGGTGTAAATAGACAATGACCGACCATATAGTTTCATTTACTGATTCGTGAATGTTTAAAATGCTCTGTTGAATTTCATTTTATCTAGAAATTCGTCTTCTACTTATAATGTCATTTGAACTGATTGGTTCAATGTCAATACTTAAAAATTTTAACCTTTTTCTTAAAGGTCGCCTACCAGCTCCGAAAATTCCCAAGAAGCCGGCAAGAAAAGGTATCTCAACACTAGTCAGAATTTTACAAGTACAATCACAGTATTCATTATCTTAGTCACCACTATCGTCATTATTATCTTAATCGTTATCAAAATCATCGAGCCATATTGATTATCAAAATCTTCACAACCATAATTATCGTTCTCATAATAATCATAGATATCATAAACATTTTAAACATCAAATAATTTAATCAACGTAAATATTCATACGATCATTATCGTTATCATAATCCTTCTAAATATTGATCCTAATCTGTGTAAAATTCTAATTTTTTTATTAACGTTAAAAATCAAAGGAATACTCAATTAAAATTAACCTATTAAATATTAATTGTAACTAAACTAATAGAGGAGCAAAGAAAGCAAAGAACGAACCAAGCAAAATGCAGAAGAGTAAAGTGAAAGAATGAAATTCGTTGGGCACTTTGATTGTTTTTTGTGTTTATTTCCACATTACCCATCCTTATCTATTACTTACAAAACTTGTCTTACAAAAGAGGTTGTGATGAGAACACGGCGAAAAATATGTAGTTTGACAGCAATGCAAGTAAAAGTTCGTTTTTAAATACGATAGTATTAAATATTGAACAACAAACCCCTTTTTTTAGAATTTATTGGAAATCTCTTAAACTTAAGTTTGCGCCAAACGTTTGTAATTGCTCTTCCGTTTTTTAAAGTCTCGTTTCCGCTCAAGGAATGAATAATATTTTTTTATAAGTTATACTTTATAATTATAAGTTCCAATCTGTTTACGGTTATTTGAATTATTCAAACCGTAAACCTTTTGCAGAAAGGTGAAAATTTAAGATACTGGAAATCTTTGTTATTCTTATTGCACTTTTAAGCCTTTCTATTTTAATACTTTAATTCGCTTTTAGTTTGTACAGCGAAGTTGGATCTCGCATTTGTGGTCGATGGTTCTGATAGTATCAAAGGATCCCGAAAAGAGAATTTCCAACGCATCAAAAATTTTGTCAAGCGTATCGTGCGATCGTTCAAGATTAGCCGAGTACACACCCGAGTGGCTCTGATTGTCTTCGGCAATTACCCTAGAGTGATCTTCAAATTCCGAGGCGATCGAGGACTAAGAGGCACCCTAGAATCCGTTGATAAGATGAGGCTGCGAGGAGGAAGGAGGAATCTCGGAAAAGCTCTCCTCAAAACTCGATTTCTGTTTAGTCGCCGTTCCAAAACACGTGCTAAGGCTGTTATAGTCTTGTCAGGTGGAAAATCACGCGATAGCGCTCTTGGTCCAGCAAAGGCGCTCAAGCGCACTGGTTGTGTAGTATTTACTCTTGGATTAGGAAGGAGATTCAGTATTACTGAGTTGCGGGGAGTGGCGAGCAGCAAGAACTATGTGCTTGCGTCTGGATATAGAACACTTGCATCACCTGCCAGAATTTTGACCGAGAAAGTGTGTCGAGGTGAGCAGTAAAGTTATAATTGACGTGAATATGTGAGAAAGTTTCCTAATATTCTTACTTTTTTGTTATTTAATGTTTAAAACTTATGCTGATCAGTTACAAGTTTTCTTCAATTCATATAAAGTTGACCATGGTGTTTTATTCGTAGTGTATTTCTTAGCTTTGTGTAACTTTAAGCTTTAACTTTTGGCCTGCGCAATAGAGCGTTCTTCATACGGAGAGAATATATATTAGAGTGTGCAAAGCTTTACAATGTATTTTAGATAACTCAGTGTTGACAAATTTTAAACATAGAGCCTTGAACTTATGGTCCCTCCCTAGGGATTCGATCATAAATTTTTAAATATTAAGCTGTCTAAAACATTAGTTTCACATTCTCTCGGACGCAATTCAATAGTTTTTTTCCATAACCTAAAGAAGACATGGAGGTTGCAGTCAAAACGTTGCAACCTTTCCAGTAACAAGAAATCCTCCACCAATTCGATTAGTATGTTCACTTGATTAAAAATGTTTTCTTGATTAAAAATGTTTTCTTAAGTATTTTTACCAAGTTTTTTTTCTCAGTCAAAACGTGCATTATAAAATCAAGACACATAAGAAGTAGACAACCAACATCGTCATGACTTTTTTTGCCAAAAAGATTAAAAGTATTGAAGTATTTGACGCTTTTGCTTTTCTCAACAGCCATAGTCGGAGGTCCAGTGAGACCAAAGCCAAAGCCACCAACTGTAACACCAGCCAAGCCTTCTCGTAAGTATATATAGTACCAGTCTCTCTACGCATTTTCATTTTCGCTTTCAATGTGTGTTGTCAGTGCTACTTTTATTGTTTACAAACACTCCGTCAAAGTCATTGATACTGCTGCTGTTATTATTACTGCTAATGCTACGGTTATTTTTGTTGGTCTTTTTTTCTAGTGCTCCTGTGACTTCATTTGCTAGTGCTCCTACTTGACTGTCACTACTATTACTGCATGTTTTACACCAAAACCATTGAAATCGCTGTTTTTGTTACTGTCTATTTAGCATTGACTCTAAAAACGTTTCTATAACTGTCGTAATATGTTATCTGTAGTTTGCTATTTTTGAAAATGACAAAAAAATTTTTTCAGGCCCGGTGAGAGCACTTGGAACATACCCACTCAACGGTAAAACAAAAGGCAGTGATGTTAGCTTGAATAGGAACCCACCAGGAATACTCAAGGGTGTGAGACCAGGCAAGGGACCTGATCGAAATCCAGAAGGATCATACAAATTCCCGGGTGGTAAAAAGAGCAAAATTATTCTTCCAATTCGTCCAAAAACTGCAAGAACTGTTGTAGGGGGTATAAGCGTCTTTGCCTGGATCAAACCAGAAAGAACATATGGTCCTATATTCACATGGGGCTTTATACTGTACCTCGGAAAAAGAGGAACGCTAAATGCAAGGTATGAATAGAAGATACTTGTTTTATTTCTTAAAACTACAGTTAACAAATGTATGAAGTTTATTCATTTTGCACAATCTAAATTTTAACCCACGAAGCTTTTTTTACTTCTATTAAAGCCGAACTTAGATTGAAAACAGTTTGAATAAATAAGTGAATGAAAAAATAGTGGAATGAATGAATGATAGAATAAATGAATGTTAAGAAGTAGTTATTTTTTGGCCTCTATAAGGCAACTAGTATGAATTGTGCGTTCTGAAGGGTGTTCTGCTTTGAAATGTAAACATGATAATAATGCAACACTCTCGATATACAACCATGTGCTCGCAATCTTACTCTCTCCCTCTACTTTAGATCTATTTCAATGTTCCCGAGCCATACGGAATATACTGTTAATGAATAAATGTAATTTCAGAAAGTTTCCTAAACTGTATTGTACAAACAATTAGGTAAACAAAGAAAGTATCCAGAAATTTTTGTGTACAATTAGACCTCCTGTATCCCGAATCAGTACCCAGTTCAGCTTTAGTCCTTTCGTGCAACTGACTTGTAGTTAATGACTCTTCCAGGTCAAATTTTTTTGTGTCCGATTGTAGTTTTTAGTCGATTTCACTGACAAAAACCAAATTTGCATGATTTGAATTGACCAGGTTCAGAGCTGGAAGAAGACAAGTTGTTATCAGTGGACGGGGAATTGCTAGAAATCGGTGGCAGTTTGTTGGTTTATCATACAATCAGAAAACTTTAACCGCTCGTTTGTACTTGAGTGACAAGAAGAGAGTACGCATCATCGCTGCCAGAAGATTTCCGCGAAGACTCATCCTAGTGTCGAGGCGGTCGCCATATCTTGGCGGCACGCAGTTCAGGGGAAAGATTTCGTGTCTTCAAATATACAACAGACAACTGACATTTAACCAGTTCAGACGGAGAAGGAGGAGATGCTTTAAAGGAGGTAAAATTTATTTTAGTGTTTTGGTTTTATTTTCCAGAACTTTAGAGAGAAACCGGGGCAGTACTTGTGTTATGTTAAGTTTCTCAGATTATTGTGTGTTGTATTGGCGCAGTTGGTAAGATCTATGCTTTCATACTGCAAGGTCCCAGGTTCGATCTCCTCTCTGCCGAGGTTTGAACATTTGTGAGACCTTCTTTTCCACCAAAGTTTATTCAGCTGTCCATCCTTACGAGGTCAGTAAATAAGTACCAGTTTCGGCTGGGAGCTAACCTCGGATGGATTAGTGTCCCGTCCAGGGGGAGTCAAAGACTCTCATCCGCTTAACACCACAGGATAAGCGCCGACTCCGATTCGCCATTAGAATCGTTAAAAAATTTAGCTTCTTAGCAACGACGATAAGGACAATTTTCGCGATTATCTACGCAATTTAAGTAACCGCGAAAAAAAGATCGTTCATAATCGCTGTACATTCTTGAGTTACGTCTACTAAACTGACCTGCTCCCAACAGCTGTAGCTTAGTTTGCAACCTAAGTCAGGTTGGAGTAGTGGTCATCACTCGCGCTTCCCACCTTTACGACCCGGGATCGACTCCCGGGGTCCGCATGTGGGCGTAGATTTGTCCATCTCTATCTGACTCCGAGGGTTTTTCTCCGGGTACTCCGGTTTTCCTCCCTCTTTGACGCTGTGCTCCGAGGTCACGTGTGGTCCGTATAGTGGCAGCCAGAGGCGCCTATATATGCTTTCGGTCCGACCTCGTTGAGCTGCGCTGCCTCAGTACTTTGATGCGGTGATGAGCGCGAGTCTTTCTTTCTTTCTTAACACCGCGAAGAGTATTTTATAGCGTTGTTGTTGTTTTTATAAACTAATAGAATAAGTTTTATTTTTCAGGCGTTAAGCCCAAACCAAGCCCTGCCGGAAAAGGTAATTAGCTTTTTTGTTTTAATTATTTTTTTCTTTAGATCTAACAAACATGATCTAAAGCAATTTGTAAATGCTCATACTTCTTATGAAAAAAAAAAATAGAAAGTTTTGGTTTTTAAAAGGCTAAATCCTTTGACCAGTCTTTAGCTTTTTGAAATTTTGAATGAGCATTAATACACAAGTGATAGGTAGATAAACAGAAGTCTAATATACCAAAAAAAAAAACTGGATAACAACTTGAGAAGGCACAAAATGGCCAATTTGATTATAATTTTCTTATTCAATTCAAAGAGTCGTTATATAAAGAAAGGTTTAGCATTTTTATCTCTTAAAATCAAAGGAAAAAAAGATGATTCTCCAGCTACTATTAAGTATTTTTCTACATCCATTTATTTTTTTTTTTTTGCAGTTTGTACAGTTAAAGTCGACATTGCTTTTGTCGTTGATGGCTCAAGCAGTATCGGGATAAGGAACTTCGTCCGAATATTGCGTTTCATCCAGCGCACGATTGCTTCCTTCCGCGTTAGCGTGAAGTTTGCTCGATTTGGGTTGATCGAGTATTCAAGAAGGCCATACCTAATATTTGGCTTCCGTCGGTATCTTAGGAAAGCAGACCTTCTGAAAGCTGTTGGAAAGATCAGATATATGAGAGGGACCACTCGCACTGGCTGGGCCTTGAGGTATGCCAACCGATTGTTCCGCTACAGTTCAAGACGCACTCGGGTTGTAATCGTGATGACCGACGGAAAATCGAAAGACAGAGTCAGCGAACCAGCACGTGCTCTTCGTAAAAAACAAGTTAGAGTTATCGCAGTTGGATTGGGCAAAAAATACAGCAATAAGGACTTACATCAGGCAGCAAGTGGTCGAAACTATGTTTTTACTGCTCACTTCAAGAATTTGGGATCTCTAGTACGAGTTATCAAGAAAACGATTTGCACAGGTAGAGTTGAATGAAAGATAACGGCGTTCAATATTTTAGCGTTACAGCAGTTTTAAAAATGTTTTAACGTTTTTCGACGAGGATTTTTCATTTCATTGTTTTAATTTTTGTTTTACTTCAGCTGCCAAGAAGCCCGTTCAACCTGTAAAGCCGAAGCCTCATCAAAAACCAGTCGGACCACCAACTAAACCCACTCGTAAGTAGCAACCAACTAAACCAACGAGAAGGTTTCCGCATTCATGAAAAGGGCTTAAAGTATTTTTATATCAATTATGTCACACTTTGGAAACAAATTCAATTACGGCTTTTAACTTAGGGGCAAGTAAATAAAAAAGACAGTGGCGAGTAGTAATCTAGAAAACTCCACTTTCAAACTACTTTTCAAATCGTTGACAGCCGCGAAAACTTGAGTTTTTAGAAGTACCAAACTATCTGACGATACCCCAACGTCATTTACTGAAGTAGCCCCCACGTTTCTCATCGCTTATGTTCTGCAAGCTTCGTCTCTTTGACGTTCGCACTTACTTCTTGAATTAATATTCGAGATTGTCCGTTTTGCTGCTCAGCGATGAGGGCAAAACCCATTCTTCCTCATAATACAAATTTTCATTTATGTCAAGTCGCCAAAAAAATTCCAATTTTGTCTTAATTTTTTTGTTACTTTTAACGCATGTTGGTTTTTATTGTTATGTTGTTTATATTGTTATGTTGTTTATATTGTTATGTTGTTTTTATTGTTATGTTGTTTTTATTGTTATGTTGTTTATATTGTTAT
>JAOEHV020136189.1:0-14499 GCA_025447995.2 Isaurus tuberculatus | reverse complement strand
GCCGGTCGCACATGCTCTTCAACCACAAATTCCTCTGCAACTTTAGCCAACACCGGTGTTAATGAAATTGGTCGAAGATCTTTATTAACCTCTTGAACCGGTTTTTGCTTAGGGATAGGTACTATATCCGCTGTTTTCCATACTGGGGGCAAACGACACTCGCTAAAGGAGCAGTTAATGATTTCAGATATGGGATCCGCCAAGCAGGTATGCCGTCGGGGCCAGTGGCTCAGGGGATCACTCTTCGTCTGGCCCCTACCTTTCGACCTGTTCGGCATGGTAACCCTACCAAGAGTTTAAAAACTCCCGCCGACATAGCTCTAGAGGTCACTGGGACACGCAAACCACCCCACCACGATAAGGTGGTGACCCCATGTGATGGATAGTAATTATAAAAGGATGTTTATTTAGTGATTGTGGGATGGTAGATTGCAAACGAAATCAACAATGTTATATTGGCGGGCAGAGATACAAATTTGATCGTCCAGTCGAAGAAATATTTTAGCGTAGTGAGAAGAAAAATTCGTTATCTCCAAGCACCGTTGTATAGTATTCTGTTAAATATTCATGAAAAAATTACTGATTAGAAAATATATATACATTATTAACAAATTTTGACCATGCTTAGTGATTTTCTTTAGAAAAGTTAGATAAAGTGAGGATAACAAATTTTGAGGAAGAAATACTTACGTATTTTACAGAGAATTAGAAGTTAACGATGCCTTTTATAACAAAGTAATGCCACAGATGGGTTTTCATTTCGTTCAATTATCAGATATTTAATGATTAAATCAGTTATTACCTTCATTATTCAGTTATTTACCTAGTCGAGGCATCCAAAACTTCAGTAGGTAAACCCTGACGTTCTACTACACCGAAACAGCCGTCCATGGCTGCTAACATCAGGCTCACTTTTATATTTACAGTAGATTTAAGGGGTAATACCCGTTACCAACGTGGTCATAGTGTCCATATTAGTGGCTGCAAGTTTTGATACTAGTACGTATGTACTACCTGACTTTTTATTATTTTTTTTAATATTGCTACATCCCACAAGCATTATACCTTCACTTTTTGTTAGAATTTCTGTGAAACAAAATACGGTTAAGGCGCTGAAAAGGAAAATAATGCTCTAGAGTAGCATTTATTGGATATAAACAAAGAGCTTGAGAATTAAAAATAGCGGCCGATCGTTTTCTAGAAAAGCAATGTACATGCAGGTGGAGAAGTTTTGTTTTCCCAAATTAATAATACGTTCTATATTCAGAACAAAAACAATAACGTGAAACCTTGTCCGATGTGCGTCCGTGCATGAAGACTGCGTTAAATTTAGACTTGATAAAGATTTATTTTTTCAAAAGAAGGTTCAATGTGGGAATATCAAGAATCAAGCTAAAGCAAAATGACGGACCGGGTCAAGGAAAAAGGCAAGAAAGCAGCACTAAAAAAACAAAGCATGGTTTGAAATAGTATTCTAACAAAGTGCAAAGAAACACGTTACCTGAAGCTTGCTATATTTTGTTACCTTACTCAAGAGCTACAACGGCTGTTGCTCGCGGCAAAAACATTTAAGGACCAATACAATTTCAAATGATGGCGGAATGCTTCTAATATCTATAAACAACATTCTATATGCAGTATCTCGCGAAGCTTTGGCGGAGCGCCACACCAGCGAGCCAACGACACAATTACCGGAAATTTGGAAATCACTGCCAATTAGCTTAGCCTCAGGTAAGTAGCTTTGTCATATTTTTTTTTACTATTTTCTACCGCTTACCTTAATGCTTTATATATCTGAGATTTAAAAACTCAGTTTGTCTGCGAGAAAAACCAGAGGTGTAAACAAACGTCAGAACGTATTACTATTCAGAAGAACCTATTTTTTAAGAGCTTCCAGTCCTACTTTAATTCTAGAGGCGACATTTCAATGTACCATATAGCCAATTTAATAATTGTTCATTCGACTTTCTCCAACAAAAATGACTTAGACAAATCAACTAGTTTTCATCATGTCAGACTATTCAATTTAAACCCGCATTTGGATGTAAATTTACGCGACCTGTATGAAACTAGTTGTTAAATAGTAGAAGACACATCGCAGACAATTCTTTTTATCAAATAGAATAAAACTTTAAAAAAACGATATTAACCTTTGCTTTTCTATTTTTAAAATATAGTCTGAGCCGAAATCTGAAAACTTGCAAACACATATTTCAAACGAACTCGATTTTCCATTGATATAAAATAGGCCTATCAGAAACACCGATTACCAATTCAAATTTAGGAGTTCTAGCACCTCACAGACACATTCCTGGTTACGCAAGTTTGAATTTGTAACGACACCTTTTAACCTTCAGTGGTGTTGGCTGTTTATTTACTGAAGAAACACTGAATATATTTTTTGATTTTTGGAATGGTCATATCATAAAGCATTCCAAGTCCCGTGTATTGGATTCTGTTTTGGTGGAAAATTAGGAAATTAAGAATTAAGAATAATTTAGGAGACTAAAGAATTAAGAAATAATTAAAGAATACTTTTTAAAAAGTGAAAAGATTCATTTAAGAAAAACAGCGCTTCTTGGAAAACTTGTTTGACGACATAATACAAGAGGAAGTATTTCGATTTGCAGGAAAAGTCTAGTCTGTCCTGAACATATCTCGACAATATGTCAGACCCGGCAATCGAAACCGTAGTTAAAATAAGGAGAAGAAAAAGAAGAAGAAGAAAATTCTTGTAATACTTCTTTTATAGCTTTTGTAGCTTAAAGCTAAGTATAACAGAGAAGCACGCTCTCAATAATATTATTGTTATAATTTGAATACAAAGTTTTTGGTCACTCTTTAACAATATAGTTAAGCTTTGGTTCAAAGGTTTGTGATTTTTTCCTTCCTAAAAACGATTGCGCGTTTTACGCCCTTTTACTCAACATTTGATCTTACTATCATTTTTGTTTTGCGTTGAATGAATAATCTACTTTGTGTTTGAAGGGTCAATCCTGTTGAATGCAGGTATTCCGGCTTCAACCGTTCACGGAAGAAAAACATCACTGCTCGGAGTTTTTGTTGGGTATATTGCGTGGGGTTGTTGGGGGTAACTGTTACCATGGTTACATGAGACAAGGGGTGTCGGTTGGATTTGCAAGAAAAGACTTGTCTGTCCTGAGTATATGACACTTGAATGATTGGCTGCTGTCACTGATGGGCTGAACGAATCTGTTTAGAATAAAAGAGATAATTGTAACCGTCCACTCGTATTCGGATAAATCTATAAACGCCTAAATATTTATACGGCTAGAGGTTCCATTCAAACATATCTGGTGTTTTCGTCCAAACAAAACGAATACATTTGAAATTGCTCTCCAGAGTGGAGAAATTTGAAATCGCCGGGTACTGAAGTGGATACGTGTAGACGGGGCCTTAAAATGTCGTTTTCTTCTACGAACTCAAGACTAAAAAATACCCCGCCGTCAGGTTAAACGTTTGCGAATCACGTTTGAGTGGGAGGAGCATCTTCTAAGTGAAAGGCCAACAAGGTTTTTGTTTAACATTAAATTATGAAATCCACGTCTAAGGCTTGTATTTAAACCATTAATAATGACTAAATGTAAATTTTTGTCATTTTCAGTGAGCAAATAACGATAAAAGAAACGCAAATCTAAAAGGGATAAAACCTAACTCCGAGTTCCAGCGTTAAATTTAAATCTATCGGTTTGTGGTCTGCGGGTATAGGAAAGAAGAAACCTCGATCTTAGACTCTCTGTTGTTTCGCAATAGCTTCAGGCACAGGGAGGAATAAGAATGGAAAAGAAACAACATTAAACATGGTTACTGTGTTTATAACGCGGTTATATACAATAATATTAGGGAACAATGTTTGAAGTTATTTACCCAAATTAAGTTACGAAGATTCAATCGCTAAAAGTAACCCACTCCCAACAGCTGTCTTCATAGCTTGGTTAGTTAAAGAACTCCGCGTATTGTAGAGATTACGAGTTAGTTCGAGCCAAAAAGTATAAACATTTGTTAATCCCCCTCCCCTTCCCCCCTTCCCTCAGGGCCTGAATGTTATACGCGGGTTGAAAGGATAAAGTATGTTGAGCTACGTTCACCGGTACAAAGTTTGTTGTCAAAACTGGGTGAATCAAGCTTGTGAAAAATTTCAAACATTGAGCGAAACAAAGATGTAAGTACCGTTTTAACGAAAACAAAAACACATTAATGCAAAAAAAAATGTCCATTTCTCTTTTACCCCTTGCCCAAATTCCCACAGGCTACGTACTTAGTACTGAGTCAACTGCGTATGGTACGAATCCTTTGGGCCACAACTTCGCAACATCTTTAATCAGTGCTCTCTTTGACGCTATTTTGTCGTTAAGATAATCTCTCTGCGTCGAGGTCAACTTTATGTCTCCCTCAAATAGGTTTTGTCCAATATTAAGTTCTCCGGCTGTTACTGTAGAGTAGAAAGAATTTCACAAGATCATTATAAGTAAAAACGGAAAAACAATTCATTAGAAAATAAGAATGGTATCACGTCGCTGATTGGTTAAAATGATACATTCTAAAAGCGAATCTCGGTCACTTCAACAAGCTTTTTTTTATAAGGAATCCAGACTCAGATTTAAAGAAAATTGAACCTTGAAGCCAAAATTTGATAAAGTTACTCGGTGCAAAGTCTAGAAAATTTATTACACAAATAAGAATTTAAGCTCATAAATTTCCCGTTGAACGAGGGTCATACGTAAGAGAGCAACGACTTTGCAACATCTATACGATTGCAAAGTTGTTGGAGACGAGTACCATTGTATACAAAGTAGGTGAAATTTTATAAAGGAATAAATACGTTAAGTTGACTTTTAGAAAATTTGATTATAATCAACGTTGTCGTTGTTGGTGGTGGTGTTCGAGACTTTTTGTTTTCAAAGAAATAGAAAAGGCTTGTTTTTAGAATTACTATTTTCTTTTTTTACTGAAGAAGGTTCAATGCTGTGTATACGATCCCTCACCTGCCATTTCTTCATCATTCATTTTTATAAGTTCATCTCTAGACAACACTTCAGTCGGAGGAAGAGGAACCAAGTGAACTGCAAGGAAAATATTCGATGTAAACATAATTTTGCCGTTCTTCATAAATTTGTCGTTCTGTCTCAATAACTAGTAAAAGCTTTCTTCAACTTGTATTAACACACGCTGTTTTTCTTTGGACTGGGAAATAATTATTGGGAAAGAGAGGAGGGGGAACACTCAAGAAATAAAGGGATATAGGAGGTTTGATTTCTTATCATACTCGACTAATGGGACGTTAGAAATTAAACTGCCCTGTAAGAGAGGGTTGTGATTTTATTTAATTTGCAAAATTAGATTTACTGCATGTGTAGTGATATAACAATATAGCCCATGTTAATAAAAATTGAGAATTAGTGGAAATTTTGTCGCTATCCATTGCAAATGCTGTAATCTGATTGGCCGAAATTTGATCATTTGTGTGACCAAATCTTACTCAGCTTTCTTACGAGGTCGGTATCCTGTTAAAAGCGTTTTCTTTTGGGCTGGAGTGGCTATGAGGAACTGTAAACTGTTTTTCTAGATCTAAAACAGAGTACCATATTTGGGTGGAAGCTATAGCTAACCTGCGATGGATTAGTGTCCCGTCCAGGGGAAGTCAAGGACTCTCATCAGTTTAACACTACAGAAACGGGAGATAAATGCCGGCCCCATGGGCCATCAGGCGCGTAAAAGGATTCAGTAATACTTCAATTAAAAATTGCTTCAATTGGAATAATTGTGACTCTTTGTTTACCAGTTTATGGCCAGACTTTTGTTAGAGGGTGGCCCTTAATCGAGTAATTATACGGTAAATAACTTTCAGTATAACAAACAAGAAAACAAACAAAAAGAAACATACCATAATGAAAATATAAAATACATAATACAGTTGTCCAGCGGAGAATTTCCACAATCATTCCTAGATTCTTTTAAACTCCTAAAAATATTAAAATTAGTACAAAAGGTCAGTTCTGGGACTCGTGAGAATTGTAACCAATTGCAAGTTATCAGTTTCCAAACTGGTGTTTAACAACGGCTTGTTGTGTATCGGTTAACAACGCAAAGACACATAAACCATACCCCGATACTTTCCATATACTCAACAATAAAAGCTAGCAACGAAACTCTTTTTATTTGATTCATAAATAGAAAAGAAAAAGACCTTTGCAAAGGTTTGAGAAAGTCTAAAACAAGAACTTAAAGTGTCTATATGGCGAACAGCGTTTTTTTCGATTTCTGAAGTGACGTCAGGGCCTGTTATGGACCCAGACTTAGCAACTCCCGGTCATCTACGTTGGGCGTGGCTGGTGCAGGAACTTTACAGCTCAATTTTGTAGCAAGAAGTTGCGGAACCGAAAAAAATTTTGGGAATACTTGTTTATTCAATATAAAGTTAGCAATAACATAAAAATCCTGTGGGCTGTATAGACACTTTAAGTGTCACATAAGTTTTGCATTCCGTTACTGGTACCCGCCGGCATCTTTTTCCCTGAATGGAACTAACTTCTGGAAGAAATCAAATGCCGTCGTAACTATTAGTTATATCAGTTTCTTATCAACATAAAGCTCGTCTACGTTTTGAGTAAAAAATCAGCAAAATTCTCCTTTATTCTGCTTGAGAAAATTTGCCATTCATAATACTATTATTACTAGGACCTGCGTTTAATGACATGATCATCGTTATGTAACTAAAGACATATTACTTCTCAAAAACCTCCCCAAAGACCAAATTATTTTGCTTTTTTATTCACCTCATCGATAAAATGTAATAAGACTTATTTTTTTTACTCTATTTTATTGAAGGCCCTGATTTCGTCACAATGTGATTTGGGTAATTTTTAAAATCACAGTCTTCAAGTGAACATGTAATCAATTTTCTCTATGTATCTAAAGGAATTAAAAAAATGGAAAACTCACCTTCAAATAAATCAAACTTGAACGTCATACAAATGTAATAATTATAACTATAAGTTATAAATCTTTGTTCTAATCTAACAGTGTTTGAAGTCGTGACATTGATACATACGTGACCTCTCCTTCTTGAAAATAACTCAAAGCAAAACTCAATCGATTCTGATTGGTCAAAGAGTCAGCATAACAGGTTCTTTGTTAAACATCCCGTGCCACCAGAAACACTCCCGTGTATTGATATCTGAACCATGGGCGGCGGAACAAGGGGGGGGGAGTAGTTTGGTTGGGGGCCAGTCCCCCCCCCCGATAATAATCTGGCTAACAACAGCAATATTTGAATAGAAATTTCAGAGGTAGTTTTTAACTTATAATGAAGGAAAGGGAGGGGGGATGAGGTAATAACGAACTCTTACAATTTCCATTGTGCCCCCCCCCCCCATAATTTATAGCTACCGCCGCCCATGTGAACAGACATAAACTATGTATGTTGCTGTAAATAAATAGCAAAACAGTTGCTGTTCATCAGCAGGATACCTAAATTGTGTGCAACTCAACTATTGGTTTCGGCTCCATTAAATCCTGTACCAATAGAAGGACAATTCAGGTGGAGCCACCCACTGAGTGTGATTTTGCTACTTAAAATGTCAAGAGTCAAATGCAATAATTTAGGAAAGTTGGGGGGAGGGGAGAGGAAGAATTTATTTAATAGAATATAATAAAGAGGCGGAATGCGAAATTTTCACCCGATGGTGTTTTAACGAATAGCAACTGTACCGCAACAATTGTAAAGTTGAAGATTGAATGATTCAAATAGTTGCGCTTGAAGTTAGCAGCCATGGACAGCTGTTTCGCTCTATTTAAAGCTCATCTGCAGTTATTGAGAGTTAAAAGTCTTTTTTCACTGCTATCGTACTTCAAAGCGAGTTAAAAGAGTTGGTTTAAAACCACCTCAATGTCTAAAGCTTTTGGGAGCTGCAGGTAGAACTGCCAAACAGTCCTTACGCGTTGTGTGGTCGGCGAGAGGAGCTTAACTGCCCAAATTAGGATTAACACAACACTTTCACAGTTTTGTTCAAGCATCTTGACCTTAAAAACAACGCCATTTTTGCCGCACTCGTCCGCCAAATGACTGATAACGTCATGTTAAATGTCACGAAAATCTTACACGAGAACACATTTTTGCCCCAGTTAGTCGCGTAACTAGTAATAACGTGGAAGCCAGGCTAGTCAGTCCTCTGATTCTTTGTTTTGACTACGCGTCCTTGTGGAAAATATTTGATTTTTTTGGAAAATGCGTGAAAATGACCAATAAATGTCTAGGCGTGCGTGATGCGTTATTTAAAAAAAATTGATTTTACATCTCCTATAATTATTTTAAAAATAAGGTATGGACGTCACACACTCGAAAAAACAACTTTGGGCATTATAGATTAACATATACGAAGTATATACCTTCCCTAGAACAGTGAAACTAACAAAATGGAGGATGTTAATGTTTCCGCTGCTACAGTCAACTCTCTGCAGTCTGCTTTCAATC
The DNA here is from genome assembly GCA_025447995.2 of Isaurus tuberculatus. NCBI lineage: Eukaryota > Metazoa > Cnidaria > Anthozoa > Zoantharia > Zoanthidae > Isaurus > Isaurus tuberculatus. Next base: position 6,005 of record JAOEHV020136189.1, on the reverse strand, counting down.
TAGCAACGTTCACCCACAGCCAGATAAGTGAACAAGAAAAAGAAAACTTCGAGGCGTCCAATTCGTCGAATTGCTACAGTAACATTGCTGATTCTCAAGATCATTCGCACGGGTTGGTACACGTGTAGCATACTAAAGAACGCAGACAGACTTGTCGACCTACAGAATTTTTATGATTTATGATGCTTTTTTACCGTTTCATGACAAAGTCCTGAGTGTCATGATTTGCGGAGAAAAATATTTTTAACTATTATTGATTCAAAATACAATGATTTCTGAAAAGAAAGTTTAGATTCTCAGGATTGTCTTTTTTGCCACAAGCAGAAAATCTCACTATGCACGTATGTTTCACTCTGTGATGGTTTAAAGGAATTACACTTCTCGCAAAAAGTTTCCTTATTTTTTTTCCGTTAAAGAAGGGAAATTAAACTCCTTCATAAATCTGCAAATAACATCGTTATGACATTACATTATTTTGTTTGTTTTAAAATTGGGTTCCCTATTCAATGCCAAATGTATCATGCTACAGGAATGTCCAGTTATCAGTTGATGGTATTCCCTACGATCATGCATCAAGTGTAACAGTGGCACAATCTTCAGACCAAGGTGAACATTTTATTTGATTAAGTGGAGCGATTGCAGAATACCCGTCCACTTTGGCCAACGCATGCACATTAGGCTGAAGCTATTGAAGAACGAAGCACATTTACATTGATATTTGATAAATATATTTACATTCAGTGAATGAACTCAATTGTTATTCAATGATATGCAAATAAGTGGATGTGTATTCTGCGGTTTAGAGGATTAAGCTTTGTAAATTACATTGTTATTTGATAAATATATTTACATTCAGTGAACGAACTCAATTGTGAATTTTAAAAAAATTTAATGTTTATTCAAGGGGGAAATTAAAAACAGACAGAATTTAAACATAAAAGGCTATCATGGTAAGCAGGGCTTGTTCACTCATTTGAAATAACAGTAGTCAAATTTTTGAAAAGACCCAAGGATTATATGGAATTTAAGAAAAGTAATTTTAAGCATTTGTTGTGGTTCTCTTCTCTGTTTGTAGCAAATCTTATGAACACTCATGTGACAGTACTGAGCATACCAGGTTCAGCATTATTTGAAGAGAATGGCCAAGTTGTAGAACATGAATCAGAGACACCCACCCAATCAGATGTACTACAACTTGAACAGTGTCCATCACAAGCCATGGATTCTGTGTCATCTCACCTTCAACTGCCGACAACCCAAGAGCAAATTACTGGCTCCATTGAACAAACTGCAGAAACTCTTAACACTGAAGTTGTTCAAGAGACCAAGGTAACAAATGTGTTCATAGATGTGTAATTAAGACTTAACCCTTTAAGCCCTAAACACGACAAATAACGTGTTGGCAAATTGGGAGAATTTGGCTTTTCAACTTCCACAGCTTATGCCCTCTTGATGAATTCCAAGTTTCTCATTACCAGTTATACTATTTTGTTTGAGTTATGTAAGAAGTTAGACGTTGATAAATTGCCTGGGGCTAAAATGGTTAAATACTGGATTTCCTGCAGCAAAAATGTCATTCATTTTCTACTATTCCTTGAAAAGTTTTCATTTTTTTGTGATGTTAAGTATGGTGCCCATTCTAATCATCGCTTTCCTTTTGTATACTTAATTTTTTCTTGAGTCCTAAGCTGGTTTGATGTTTTCTTACAGAAAAGGAAAGGAGGCTGGCCAAAGGGCAAAAAAAGGAAGAAAAAATATGCTGAACTTGCAAAACCTAAAGCTCCTGTCACAGGGTGAGTGAAGCTCTTACCTCAAATTTGTGCTCTAGTAACCCCCTCCCCTTACCCCCTCAGTTTATTTTCACCCCTTGAACTCAAATAAGCTCCCTTATCTAGAGCCAGATATTTGTTTATTAAACTCTCTCATATAATCCCCCCTGACAGAGCTTTTTGTCTGTTGCCACCCCCTATCTTAGAAGCTCCCTCTCACTTAAAGCCAAGGTTTCTTATTGCCCCTTGAACTCTATCAAGCTCTTCTATCTAGAGTGTGAAGTTTCTTAACACTGGCTTGCTTTAAATTCATCCTTTAGGTATGTGAGATTCTTGAACAATCGGCGTGAGCAGGTTAAACAGCAGAACCCTGGTCTAGGCTTCTCAGAAATCATCAAGATGCTGGGAATGGAATGGAGTCAGCTGCCCATGGAGGAGAAACAGGTGTGTGAGGTTATAGAACTCTGTTAATTGAAATAAGAACAGCTTAGGGAAGAAGAGATAAAAGAGAACAAAAGGAAAGAAAAAAAATAAAAAGAGAAGAGAAAAAGAAGTGAGATAAAGTGAAATGATATGAAATGAAAAAAAAAGAAAAAAGAAGAGAAGGTGTGCTGACACATGGCATATTGTGGAGTGATGTAACCAACTGTAAGCCCTAAACTTATGTAATTTGTGACAAGCTTCTAAATGAATCATCAACACTCATTGTTTGTATCTTTAAAGATCATTAGCTTTATCATCACAAACATCAATCACCAAGTATTGTTATTACTATCATCAGTAATCATCCATCATTGTACTTTATCGTAATCATCATAATCATCATCATCAACATAATCATCATAAAGAACAACATCATCACCATAATCATCACAATAATGATCATCATAATCATCATCAACATAATCATCATCATAATCATTGCTATCATTGTCATCAACATTGTCATGTCTTTTCTCAAATGAATATGAATCACTCTCATCACTTAAATCACACTCAATGCTCATCAATTATCATCATCATCACTTTTCATCTTTATTGTCATTATCAATCATAATAACGATCATCTTTTTTAACATAACTTGCTTCAACAGAAATATCTTGATGAAGCTGAAGAAGATAAGAAACGATATGTTGAAGAACTGAAGGCATACCAGCGTTCCGAGCAGTTCCAGGCCTTTGTTAAGAGACAAACAGCTAAGAGGACAAAACACTTAACAAGTAAGTACAATGAATTTGTCCTTGGGGAGGGGTGGAAAGGGTTTTTCACTATCATTATTAAACAGATGAAAATGAAACTATTTTGATTGTCCCATTTTGGAAGAAATGGTCGAGCTTTAGTTTGTAGTTGTCCTTTCATGGTTACAGTAAATTTCTTGGTCCACTGCTTTCTGTCTGTGCCCCTAAAGAAATCAATAAAAAATTAATAAGTATTGGTGGTTTGGTTGGTGTAGTTGATAATATTTCTGTCATCCAACCACAAGGTCACAGATTCGATCTCTGGCTCTACCAAGATTTGAACAATTGTAAGGCCTTCTGTTCTGACATACAGTAGCTTACTCAGTGTTTCATCATTATGAGGTTGGTAAATGAGTACCAGCTTCGGCTGGGAGCTAACCTCGATGGTTTAATATTATTTATTTTTTATTTTATTTTTTTAATATTATTTTTGCTCAGGGCAAAAAAACAATTTTTCAGATGAGTATGAAAAAAGTTGGAAAGTATAGAAGCACAAGTTACATTTGTAACCTCAATGGATTAGTGTCCCGTCAAGGGGAGCTCCAAAAAATTTTGATATTTACCGCACGAGACAGTGATCATTTTTTAAGAAGTATTTATTATGTTTCAAGGTTTTTTTCGTTACTCTATGTTATATTTTATAAAATTCGTTTCACTTTGAGTTAATGTTATCTAATCATCATCATCACCATTGCTATCTCCATTACCACCATTTTCTACATGGGTTGGACGATGTGTGGCTGACCTCTCCTGTTGTTATATCAAAGGCTGCTTCACATGTTACGCCACAGAGCCTCTAGTTTTGTTTTACTGGCTGCAGCCACGTTTTGCGAGGTTTGCTCTCTTTACAGATCTTTTACTTTGAGATGGTGATCCTGCTAATCCAGTCACTAACATGTTTTACACAATAAATAACTAAGCTATCAAAGGCATCTATCAAAAAGCTATGTCTGATTCTAATAGAGAAAGCTTTTTGAACAACTCCCCTATATAAAAGCAAAACTTCCAATGCAAAATCAGTTGTGCCATTTAATTTGATAAATACAATAAGTACCAACTTTTATATTTGAACTTGCAGGTGTTGACAGCACAGAGGAGTTAGATTCAAGCATTCTTCTGAACACAGAAAACGAGGTATGGTTTGTGTCTGATCTTGTGACATTGGAAAAGCAATGCAAACAGTTTCTGTCAGTAACCCAATTTCTGACTTTTATCAACCACCAAATTGACCAGAAGGTCATTTGAAAGGTTGGTGCAGCTGGTAGAAATCTCTGCTTTCCAATCGCAATCTTTTGAACAATTTAAAACGGTGGCGTTACAGAGTTTTGAAATTTTATGTGACCTGCGTGCATTAAAACTAACAAAGCTTTGTGCCTGCATGCCTTTGCTTACAAGTAACTTTTGTAATTATTAGAATTTTTGGCTTTCTTTCTTGATAAGATTATTTCTCGGTGTTTTTGACTTGACAGGATGAAAATGACAACGAACTGTTCTGTCGGACGTGTGACCAGTACTTCAGCTCGTTGCACAATAAGAAAGAACACATGTATGGTCGACAGCACCTTCAAATGCTAACAGGAGAGTTTGAGCGTGAGGCCGAAACCATTGCAACGTCTAGTATAACATTAAACCATCACATGAACACTACTGAGGCCCAAACTCCTAACGGTTCTAGAGAAACACTTGCCAGTGAAACAGCTGCTTCTGAGGAACCCATCGTAGATATAGAACAGTTCACTGAGATGTTTCTGGAGAAAAACTTAAGTAAGTAAAACTACTGATCTCTGATATCTCGATTTCTGGCAAATATAAGCTCGACCTAAATTGAACAGAACAAAATTTGCTTTGCTACAAATACAGATACGATTCTTCAGATCGTAAATAATTCCATCAATCTGTCAACTCTAAAAGCTTTTCGCTTCAAATCTTTATTTTTCAATTTCTGTTCCAATTAATCCAGAAAGAAAAGTTTAATTGTAATTTATTCTTATAGTGATGAAATTGAACGTTAGTTGAAATGTATTATATAAACAATTTATTAATTTTAGGATTTTATTTAACTTTAATACCGATTTATAAATATTATTATAGCTATTATTCTGTTATAGGGGGCCACAAGGTCATCAGTTGCAAAACAGTTACGTGTTACCCTGTTAAATAAAGTAATTTATTAATTTATTACTATTATTATTATTATTATTATTGTATTAAAGTAATTTTTTTAACCTTATGTTTATCTTATAGTTATAGTTTTAAAAAACTATAACAATGATAAGGAGTGTAAAGTTTACAATCGAGATTGCAGGCCTGGAGATTTCAGAAATTGTCGGAAACCAGTTTTTGGTTCCGTGTATCTGATTCATGGGAAACTGTCGGAAACAACTTTTCGGTTCTGTAAATTCTGATCATGGGAACCTATTTTTTTTTTTATAAAGGAGACTATAACAAGTGGCGTTGGAATTTTATAATAAATGCATTTCTGGTAAGCAAGCATTACGTCTACTGACTACATGTATAGCTGAATATGGAAATTGATAGCTTATTAGTTATGATACGGTATATCAGGCCTGGAGATTTCAGAAATTGTCGGAAACCAGTTTTCGGTTGCACGGAACCGACACTTAACCGGAAACGATCGTTTCCGTGAAATATCCTGGCCTGAGATCGGTCTCCATATCAGTATGACTGACTGAAGGTGGTTTGTAAAGACAGGGAAATGGAACTAAGGGAATTGCGCACGTCAGTTGTCAACTCACAAGAGCAGAACCTTCTCCTAGCAAAGCAGCTGGAGGAGCTTAAGGTATTTTTCTTATTCTCATAAATATCTCATAATTATTCTATGAATAAATAATAAATGGGCGGACGTGGTTGGTGCAGTTGGTAAGATCTCTGCTTTCCAACCACAAGGTCCCCAGTTCGATCCGGCAGTTTGCCGAGATTTTCGAATATTTGTGTGACCTTCTTTTCCGCCTAAGCCAACTCAGCTTTCCATCCTTC
>JAOEHV020136095.1:0-14500 GCA_025447995.2 Isaurus tuberculatus | reverse complement strand
CTCCTTCATCAAAACTCTTGCCGCCATTGTTGTTTTGAATTTGAATCACGTACCCAGTCTCCCCTCCGCATCACGGATCGGCCAAAAGAAATGTATGGCCGTTTCTACGCCCTCTCTCCCTTCGCCCTGATTACGTCTGACTAATAACTAGGAGACGTGGGTTTGAGTTACAGTCGGAGCATTCAACCAATTTTTTCAGAGGAGTGTGGCGGAAGGAGAAAAAGATTCCATATTTATTTCAAACTTACTTGTGGTTCCCTTTCTCGCCGAAATGTGTGTTATTTGGTTTAATATACAGTTTTTATACTCTAGATGTCGATTTTGTCTTAAGATGTCTTTGACATTTTTGGCAAGACTTTAATAAAAAAAAAAAAAAAAAATTTTGTAGTCAACAGGTTGTTAGCTGTGCAATCGGTTTAGTTAAGTGCGTCAGTTTTCAACCAATAAACGCGTTGTAGAAAATGTTAACTCGAGCTTTTTCTACCATTCATTGTAGTCATCTTCCACTCGACTACTGTTTTGTACAACTGGGATCCTGTTAAGGCGACTTGAAGGCGAGGCCATGTTACCTGGTGTGAGTCACGTGATCGTAGATGAAGTTCATGAACGAACAGAAGAGGGGTAATACGTCGTAATTTACTTTAATATTAAACCGGATATTGTTTTTTTACTGCACGAAGGTGTATGATAACTTTTGATACATCTTTTGTTTCTTCACGAAACAATTCTGGTTGTTTCAAGTATTAAGCTATTTCTATTTGTTTTTATCTCGTATGAGAATCTGAGCCTGATTATTAGCTATGCCCTGCTGACGAGACCCAAAAAGGCCGAAACAGCTGTCCATGGCTTTTATCTATGGTAATACCCATGGGGTAATGCCCGCTACCAACGTGGCCTCATTACCCATATTATATAGTGGCTGCAAGTTATTGACTAGTACGTTTGTGCTACTTGACTTGTAATTATTATTCCAGCCACATCCCACAAGCACTACGCTTTTACTATTTGTTTCAAAACGGTCAGAAAGTATATTCTTGACAGTACACAAATAATTCAGTACTATTCGACAATGAAAAAGTTAAACTTGTTTCTAACAAAGAAATCAATGAAGAAATAATGAAATGCTTTCTTAGTTTATTATGTTGCAAGGAACCCTTTGTTTTCCGTTTTAACCATGTTACTTATCTTCTACCTAAAATTTGTGTTTTGTAATCTAAAGCCGTAGCGAAAAGTGATTGGGAGTCCTGATGGCTGCCTTTTCAAAAATTATAAGCTAGTAGAAAGGGAGAAGCGAGAAGAGAAGCAATATACGATTTACTGCATGCTTATTACAAGAAAACCGAATATAATTACTACTGTAATTAGTAGAAAATGATTCAAATGTAATATAATTTAAATCCTTAAAAAGGAGAGAAATAATGCGATTTCATATATAGAGGATATTACACGGTGGCGCGAACATATGAAGTTTATCTTCGAGTGGAAAAAATATTTCTAAAAGTTTTGACAACGCGCGCCGAAATGAGCGGGAAAAACAAAGGAATGACGTCAGCGATATCCTCACTAGTGAGGATATGGAAAATATGTCACTCGTATCCCGGATGTAGTTTCATATGAAATCTATGAGTGGCGTATTTTCCAGTAAAACACTCATATCTATGTAATAAATAAGCTGAAAAAGCTTACGATTTGAACGTTCACTCTTTGTCAATGTTACTTTTTTTCTAAGGAGGCATGTTTGGCCGATCTCTGCCTTCTAACCCTTAAGACCTGGTGTAACTGGCCATAGTATAGCACAAGTCTGGACTATACCTGGGGTTTAAAGGGGGCTAGGCTAGATTATACCTCGGGTATTTAGTGCCAGTGTCTACTGTTTATTGATACAATGAGAAAGAACGAGTATAAGAACTGGCACTTCAACCAAGTTAAGTTACATTCAAGATGACTGCGCACACACAAAATATTCAAATCAAAGCATGTATAACTATCAGTTTTTGGATAAAGATATAGGAAAAGAAGAATTAATAATTAACCCCAAAACGTTTTACAGCGGAGGGTCCCTTTAAGCTTAGCTAATTATGGTAATAACATTTTGGTTTGCGTTGTAGTGACTTCTTGATGATGGTACTACGAGGACTAGTTGCTGAACGACCAGATCTACGTGTTGTACTTATGAGCGCCACACTGAATGCTGAGCTGTTTTCCAACTACTTCTTCAACGCCCCGGTCGTACACATTCCCGGTAGTGTGACAACGCTCTTCCTCTTTGCCTTTGAACAAACATCTGTTGTTTATTCAGCAAAGCAGCTGCTGTCAGTGACAGCGTTGCAGAGTTAAACATTTCGATCAATCGTTCGACATGTTTCGGACAACTTGCACATTTTCAAAGAGAGGAATTTCTGGCTTGTTTGAGAATTCTTTTAAACGGAATAATCTGATCGTCAGTAGAAGTAATTTTTAGTCCGAGAAGGCAAGTATCAGGGAACAAGTGTATATCTGCTATCCAACTATAATTTCCTCGGTAGCTCAGTCGTAAAGCACCATGTACTAGCTAGTCATGAAATCGATGAGTGGTGGCTTTGATTCCCGCTCCGGGGCATCTGATTTTTACGGCATTCGTTGGGATTAAAACTTACTCTTAAACATGTCAGAGATCACCCTCTATATTCCTGACGTATCTCAGCGAGGGAGAAATTCGAACAGAAACATGAATAATTTTTGAAAGATGCACACACCTATGTTAATTTTTATTTTGCAGGGAGAACATTTCCCGTCGAGCAGTTTTTTATTGAAGATGTGCTCGAAATGACTGGGTAGGTTGTCAATTATAAACAACTATAGGTATTTGTGCTTTAACTTTATCGAGAAGTTTTACAACGGTTTTCAAAGCTGATCAACTGTTGGAATTTTTTAATTGACGCATTTGCTCGATCGGCTGCTGTCTATGAAAACTTTGTTTTAAAGTTTAATGTGCCCCTGCTAATCAAGCCTTTTGAATTGAAGGTAATTTGACATCAACTGGTGACATTTAAGATACTGGCCTAATTTTTTTGCAATTGTGCTATGAGGCAAAGGGTATTGAAGTTCGTCAACAAAAAGGTGTACAAAGATAATTGTCTTAATATTTTCTATTTCAGCTTTCAGGTGGATCCTGACTCACAATATGCCAGACCTCTAAAACGTACAAATGCCTTCCCAATGGCCGTAGGGTCGGGAGATAAGGTGAAAAACCAACAGTTAATGAAGGAACTAAAAGCAGCTGGCGAGAACGCAAGGGAAATTGGCAAGCCGCCAAACAACAAAATTCAAGATCAAAATCTCAGTGAAGAAAAGATGGCAATTAGATATGCAGGTGAAACAAGTATTTGAGCTTAAAGTTAAACCGATTTGTAGTCGTTCTTTATTTTGATAACTCGATGTTGAAAGTTTTATGACCTTAGAGCAGTTTGCAAGACTCCTTCCTTCCAACCACAAGTTCCCGTTCTCACCGAAATATTTTTTGTACTTACTCGCCCACACGTAAGCAAAAGCGTTTGTTCAGTTTCAATTGAATCAGTCAAATTTACCAACCATCTTCCTCTGTACACAGGAAAAAAAACTGAAATAAATTAACCTAACGAAATCTAGAGTTGTTGTCGAGGAAAGCCTTGTAGAAATTCAGCTGCTCGTTTTCAGACGAAAGAGTTGGGTCACGTACAAGTTCTTAAAGTTAGAGACTGCCATCCGCTTAACACTACAGAATCTGTAGATAAGCGCCGGCCCAATTAGACACTTATTTAAGAGCGGTGTTTTGTCAGACAAATACCGCGATAAAGCTTCATGTTACTACAGAATTTATTTTTTTTTACTGTTTTTCCTTTAAATTTAGAATACAGCGAACGTACAATCTCATCCCTATGTACGATGGATCACGAGAAAACAAACTATGATGTCATTGTCGCACTACTTCAGTGGATCGTCGATGGCCAACACAAGGTCTGGTGAATGGAGACTGAAGCTTTGGTTTGAAATAATTTGAAAATGCCATTTTGTATTAATCGGATTGACTTTGTGTTGTGTTTTTCATTAATGAGAAGCTCGCACTTTAATAAGAGTAGCTAAATTAGCATGGAGTTGTTGTACGCGAGAGACATGTTGTCTTTTCAGGTTAAAGAGAATCGGTGAACCCGTGCTACACCTAAATTGCACCTCATTCATCATTTTCATCATCAGTACCGTCAACGTTGGTACAATTGTCATCAACATACAATACAATTATCATCATAATCATCACTTTTGCTTTCATAATAACGACCACCATTATCGTTATCATCAAAAAAGCGTTATCACATCATCAATACAATCATCATGATCATTATCGATACAATCATTATTATAATTTCGTAATCGATACTATGATGATAATCAAAATCATCATCACCAAAACCCTCACCATAATTATCAATACCATACCAATATTCATTCTAATCATCACCATCAGTACTACCAAAGAAAACTTTATGTTGATTGGTTCTTTGTAGTATCCCGCATGTGCCGCTGTGTTGATATTCCTACCAGGAATGGGGGAAATCATGACTCTGTATGAGCAATTACAGAATCATGCGACTTTTGGACCAAAGGAAAGTAAAAGGTGAGCAGAACAAGACACACTTAAACGACTACTACGACTAGGAAACCGCGGCCTGTTCAGCTATGCCATGCTTTTGAGGCCTAAAAAGGCCGAAATAACTGTCCATAGCTGCTGACAGTCAGGCTTTCTGTTATTTGTGAAAGGTTGAAGGTGTAATGCCCGCTTACAACGTGGCCTTTGTGCCCATAGTTGTTGCTATAAGAACTAGATACCAGTACGCATGTACTACCATTATATGTGAATATCATTCCAGCCATATTCCACTAGCATTACGCCTTTAGTAGTCTTCTTTATCTTTCGTGGAAACCCGAGACAGTTTGTTAGCTATGCTGCCCATGGCTAGCTGTTAACATTTTTTTTTTCTCTTTGCTAACTATAATCTCGTAGAAATCGTATATGATTATAGAAGTTGAAATTAAAATTTTGAAGTTAAAAAACAATCTTCGCGGCTGTATAGGCAATTTAACTAGTTCGGAATGTGAAGCGTCTTTACCTCGAAGTGCGGCAGTTGTTTTTTACCTTTCAGTGACGTTGATAAACCCACTCACAATTTCCTACTCTCAACAGCTGTTGCTTCATAACTCTTTTATGGTAAGAGCGTTGTAGATGTCCAATGTCTCATAAGTCACAGGCTCGAATTCCTTTAAAGTCTGAATTGTTTTCAGGCTGCATGCTAAACAGTTACTTAAATTGTAGACTAATTCGCTGAGGCAGTTTCACAACGTCCACCGCCTGGTTAGCCTAGTTGGTAAGGTGCCAGTCTGCTGTGTGGGAGGCCTGGGTTCGATTCCCGGCCGGACCAACACTTAGGATCTTAAAATAATTAAGGAGAAGGTGCTGCCTTTGCTCTAACATCTGTAAATGGTTAGACCGTCGCGTCTTCTCGGACGTTAAACTGTAGGCCCTCGGAGACCTTCTCGCGTAGCTTACCCGCTAAAGGCACTCCGTCCATCTAAGAGTGGTAAAATCCTATATCATATCTATATCATATATCAACGTCAAATTTCTCTACATTATAATTAACTCTGAGCTTTTATGATCGATTTGTTTCCAGAAGACTAAAGTCATTTTTCTATAACCTTGCTAAATATTAAATTTCTTTTTTACAGGTTTTGGATTATTCCACTTCATTCTTCCCTTTCAAGCGATGAGCAAAGCATTGTGTTCAGGTAGTTACTCACCGAACTATCGGAATAGTTTATTTCTAGGAATGAAAAGCAAGCAATGGGAAAATTCACTCACCAGGAGAATCTCTCTTATTACTCAACTTTCCTTCTGAAAATAAGAAACGAATCATCTACCATCTCTAACAATCGAAATAATCGACTTCGTAAAAGAAAAACTTTCAAGTCCTGTCATACAGCAAACATCATTCAAGCTAACAACACTTTTTCCTTGTCTACTCTGCATACAGGAATTTTTTTTCAGTTAATTTTCCCTTGCATGAATTTTTTTTTGTGCTTCGCCCGCTCCCCCCCCCCCCCCATAACTTTTCTAATGGTCCGTCCCTAAATATCCATTAATCGAACTATGGTAAAATATTCACATCCCGAAATACAGAAAGCCACCCGAAGGTGTGACGAAGATCGTCTTGTCAACCAACATTGCTGAAACATCAGTAACTATCGATGACATTGTGTATGTGATTGACAGCGGCAAGATGAAAGAGAACAGGTAAGTGTTGTAAAAATCTATTGAAGTGGATCGGAGATTAGGTAAAACACGCGATTTAATCAACTCTAGGTTAAAATGTTTGATCATCGCCGTAAGTAGAGTAAGAAACTGATGTAATGTTCCGAACGCCAGCCCTTCGACAGATCAGCAGTTGAAAATCCTCTTGAACTGAATATGCAGTTGCTTTATAATTCTTGAATTTTCTTTCGTTATATAAATGTGTAATTTACGCATCGCAAAGTTCAAGTTAGTATGAATACCACCGTAAGTAGTTTTTGGAACTGAAATTTTTAGCCTGTGTCGCCATGACGAACTCAAGCTCGAAACTTCAGCCTCTTGCAACATGTAAGGTGATGATGTAATTTAAATTGTGAATTGTCTAAGTTGCCCTGATGAAGGGATTAAAAACGTTAGCTCCATACAATATAACATCGGCGATTTATTTTAAATATCCTCATTTGTACCTTATTGCGCTTCACTTAGAGCTTTAGCAATAATAAGCGCTATATAAATATTAACTATAATTGTTATAATTATTATTATTATTGGAGTTTTTTTAAATACTCAAGCATAAGTCCATATTTTTTTACCATTTTATAGATTTTTTCAGTGAGTACGTCATAGTAACTTGCCCCGTTTGCTATAACCCTAGATATGACTCAAGTAAAGGTATGGAGAGCCTGGAGGAGACGTGGGTGTCACGTGCTAATGCACGACAACGTAAAGGAAGAGCTGGGCGTGTTACATCCGGGGTCTGTTTTCATTTGTTCACTAGGAACAGATTTGAGTATCACATGGCCGAGCATCAGTTACCAGGTGTGGAATGATTTGAAACTTTTTTTTTTGAGCTACAATGTTTTAAATGTAGGCTTTTTTCAGTGACGTAACTTCCTATCTGCAAAACGAAATTTTTTTACACAATGCCTCCGAACTTTTCAATTTGAAAATAAATACAAATATGTGCCTACACAAAAAAAACGCCCTGCCAAAAATAAAAACATCTGTAGGGTTGAGCAAGTGGCGCACATTTAAGGGTCCGTGTTTACCTTTTTTACCGTAAATAACTGAAAAATGTAAACATGCTCTTTACTATTTAAGGACATAGCTAAGAACTCGCCCGCACTTTGTACCATTTGTATTTCTTTGGTCCGTTTTGCCTACATACGTAAGAAGCCTCTCTCACATCACACCAGGCCCTCGTAATGGGACTCTTGCTCGGACAAAAAAGGAAAGGAATCCCAAAACTGTCTTGTTTGCACGTTTCAAGCCTCAAAAATATAACAGGAACCGCGAGAAACTGTTTTTTTTCCGAAAATTAATATTACTAGAGGGTTCTACTTTTCATCTAAAAAATAAGAAAATAAGCTTGATAGGGACTTTAAGGTTTTAAACATATTAACGCATTACGTGCTGATTTTCATCGAAAATGATAGCCGCCATTATTTACAAGAAAAATTTTCAGTTTTGTAAGAAAGTCTCAAAGCAATTAATGAATCTGTTTGTTGAAACCGTCGTTTGTAGAGTTTTATAAACAGTTTCAAAACTACATTGCACCAAATGGTCACTTTTGCTTTTCAAGTTGTTAGCCTCGGTGATACTGGGTTAGCAGGATAAGAATTAGCAACATATTCGTAAAATATAAAGATGAAAGTAAACACATTTTCTTTTTTTCATCAAAATATCGACTTTGTCGTAGGCTGTGGTTATGATTCTTGGTAATTACTAAAAATAGGTTGAAATTTATTTATTTATATTTATTTGTCATCAGATGTGTTCCTATCCTGTTGGTGGTCTTATACTGTTGTCTTGAATAAAAAAATTAAAACATAATAAAATTTTCAGAGATCAAGCGAGTGCCTTTGGAAAAGCTGTGCCTGCGAATCAAGATTCTTGGCATATTCTTTGGACGTGATGTGAAGGTAGGACAAGATCCTTTATACGTTAGTATGTCATCCTTTTAATCTGATTCAAACTGTTTATCATAAAATTAGAACCATCTAATGGTTAATGCTTGAAATTCAGCTTTTACACTACATATTACGATGTTTAAAACGTTTCAAGCTTGAGTTGTCTAAATTACGCGTTGTGTTTAGTTCAGTTTTGGCTAACGTTCGAAAAGTCAGCCTCTTACACTACTTATAAAGTAAAAAAGTAAAGTGATACATTTATATTGCGCCTTTATATACCATATGGGTATGCTCAAAGGCGGATTACAGTAACCAGTTTCCCCCTAGCGGACCGAAAGCCCATATAGGCCCCTCTGGCAACCGCTTTAATGCGGTCCATGCATGTATACTGCCACTCATTTACCTTCTTTGGAAGGATGGAAAGCTGAGTGAGCTTTAGCGGGAAAGAAGGTCAACCAAATGTTCAACCCTCGACCAGGCTGGGGATTGAACCCGGGACCTTAGGGTTGGGAGGCAGAGATCTTACCACTACGCCATCCTCCTCCGGCTTATGGCGATGATTTAAACGATTCAAAGTTAAAAATTGCGTTGTTTATTTCAGTTTAGGTTAACAGTCGAAACATATTTCCCTTACTCTACTTCAATAATGAAATTTGTCAACTTTGAGTTGCCTAAGTTACGTATCGTGCTTAGTTCAGCTCACGCCAATTATTGAAAGTTCCCTTCTTACACTACTTCCAAAGATAAAACATTTCAACGTTGAGTTATCCCAACTGCTCATTGTGTTTAGTTTAGTTCAGGTTAATGCTGGAAACGCCAGCTTTTTACAATGCTTACGACAATGTTCAAAACATCTGAATCTTAATTTTGTCATTCGTACCTCGGAAAAAGTCCAAATGTCTTTAAATATACGATTAAAACCTCACGCGTCTCTGAATGTTTAAGTGCAACTTAGAAAACCAGCCAACGGTCTCAACTTTCCAGGGTAAATCCGGTCGTTTAGCGGGAGCCAAAATGGAAGTTGAGTTTAGCCAAATTTGAACTGTAGTTTAGTTGGGAACTTTGTATACTTTAGAACAAAACTGTTTGATCAAGATACATCCTTTTTGATACACAGGATGTATTGAGTAATCTCCTGGAACCGCCTGAAGAAACTGCCATCTCTGATTCTATAGGGCGATTACATAGTTTAGGAGCTTTGGACAGTTTTGAGGTATGTGTTAATAACTAAACGAAAGGTTGATTTTTAACCCCACTTGTAGCAACTGGCTGAATTGTCAAGGTTTTACAATATTGTTGGGGGAATGAAAGGCAGGACTGCATCCCACTACTTACAATATATATTTCAATTGTATATGCCCCCGAAAAACACACTGGTTATAATAACAACTGTATTTCCAGAAAAGTAAAAAGACTAGAATATTGAAGGTGCAGAAAACAATGCTTAGCGAGTTCCTACATCTTACATTTGCTTTACAATATAAAAGAAAGTGGATTCAAAATTTGCATAAAGCAACTAAAATGTTTACAGTGATTGGAGACAAAAAGGAGCATCCTTTGTAGTCAGATACAATAATGGATCAAAAAATGACCATGATTGAAACTCCTTAGTTTATGCATAGATTAATTCTAACCATAAGATGCAACCTTACAAGTCTTTTTTAAAAAGTTTCGAGTAACGGACTGTTATTCTAAAACGATCGATATCAAACAACACTTTAGCAGCTTCACATGTGAGATTAGATTTTTCGAAGTTAGTCGGTGCTCAATCAAAATCGACTTGATTTTATTTAAAGAAGAGCCATCAAGTCCACTTACCAAAAAAGTTTATTAATATTATTATTAACGGTATTAATCATTAACTAAGTTTGGTGGCACTTCTTTCATAAATTTTGATTTCAAGTGTCTGTCTTGGATACATACATTTCGTAGTAATACTATTGTTAATGCAGTTTTTAGCGTCTCCATCTTAGTCAGTAGAGGTTAATCATATCATCTTGTGAGATGCCAGTCCATACTAAGTCTACTACATATTTGCTTTGTAAATTTTGTTTTCCAGAATCTAACTTCACTTGGGTTCCATCTGGCAGCTCTACCAGTTGATGTGAGGTAGATAAACGGCAATAGGATTCATAATAACACTTGTTAAACAGTAAAAAAGTTTTGAAGTGTGTAAAAGAGTAGGTTAAACTGAAGAACTGCTCCGAAGAAGAGCCAGCGCTCGAAACGTTACCTTCGTACACACTTACAGCGATGACCAAACATTTTAACCAAGAATTGATTAAAATCATGCATTGGAAATTTATTGTCGTCAATAGCTCTAAATTGTAAAATACAGCATAAAGGTTTAAAGAAAAACAAAAACAACTGTATTTTATCAAAAGCCGTAGAGATGAAAGTTAATCAGTTTGTGCAACGATGAAAAGTATCGTTTCTGTATTGTTGTCAAATGCAAAACGATCTCCGAAGGTGATGTAAGAAATGTAAGTAGCTTGTGTTAGTTAAACCTGAAGACAGAAAAAAAAGAAGAACAAAGAAAGAAAAAAAAAACAGGTTTCGATGGGATTTTGAACCCGTAACCTCCGAGATATCGTTGCAGCACTTTTACCGACTGAGCTATGGAGCCACAGCTGTTGATGGCAGTTAAAATTTAGTGAGTCCATCGATACGACTCAGGATTGTAAATTGATTATGGTGATCATAAGGATCTGCAGTCATTACGAAATGGAAGTCTGGAAAAATCGGGAGGAAATATCGATGTTTATAGTTTAAATATTTCTAAATTACCATTACCGGTCATTTCTCCCCTAGTGTAGAGATTGAGGCCCGACACATTAACCTCTACTTCCCTCTCTCCTGTACTACCTATTTTGCCTCCCTCCAACCCTTCCAGCCGAACAACACCTTCATCTCCCTCTCCACTGTTCGCCTCCAGGTCTCCTTTGAATTTCCCTTAATTCTTCTCCTTTCCGGTTTCCATGTTGACGCTACTCTAAAGTTGCTGTGCTTACAACGCGTTTAATGCTCTCCCAAGGACACGAACAACAATCCTCATACTTTCTACATATTGTCCTGCATATAAACCCTGGGTTCCAACCATTTACATTTGCACTTCTAATATTTTTTCAGAATTGGCAAACTTATGCTTTTTGGAGCGATCTTCAGGTGTCTGGACCCAGTTCTAACTATCGCAGCAAGTCTTAGCTACAGATCGCCATTTGTGAGTAATTTAACGTACATTTTTTAATACTTGGTGGACCAAATATTGTGTTCCATATAAACTTGGTAACTAATCTGGTTGGACACGCTATTAAAAAGGACATTTTTCACAAGTTTTAATGCCGTACTGTGTGTCTTCTTCTTCTTCTTCTTCTTCATCATCATCATCATCGTCATCTTTATCATCAGTATCATAGTTATAAACAGCATTATGGTAGTCACCATTTTCATCAGCATCATCGCTGTTGTCGTCATTGCCATCATCTTTATCATTATATCAGCATTTTCGCAATCATCGTTATCATCAACATCTTTGATGCCCCCATCATCGTCATCATTATCACCATCACCAACGTTTTCATGATCGTCAGCATTATCTTCGTTATCATTACACGCAGCACCTTCATTATCATCATTACTTTATGATGATTCCCCTAGACATCCGACATTTTTAAAGTCTCCAATCTCCATTTAAAAACCCGAACTGGGTGGAGCGAAACCAGTTGGCTATTTACAAAGCGTGTTGTATTTGGCTCAGGGGTCACCGAGGGCTAATCTATTCATTGCTCAAAGCGAGATTCCGACCCGGGTCACTATACAATGACTTTTGCCAGAGTCAACAACCTCCATATTAAAACACTGAGGTTTTTTTTTAATGCACGTACAACAAATTACTCTTTTAAAACTTTTTCCTCAAATTCGGCATTACTTTTCATAACGCTCTTTCTTTCTACCTTAGTCGGCTCCTTTCGACAAGAGGGATGAAGCGGACAAAAAAAGATCAGAGATGGCAGTTGGTAACAGTGATCATCTTACTCTTTTAGAAGCATACAAGGTAATTGATGATTGACAAACATTATGTTGTACGTACAAAATGATTGTTAATGTGACCCCCTGAAATGTTTTAACGTGAGATCCGCTAAGGTGTCGGTTCACACACCATCAAAGCTCCTTAAAAACGGACAAAATCGTGACAGAAAGTTGAACAAGAAAAGGTATAAAAAGGAAGAATTCAAAACAGAAATAGTTTTTTTCACAACCAAAGTTGTTATTCTTTGAGCTTAAACTTTCTATCGATCTATTTTTTGTGAATCCTTCGGTATTCTTCCCCATCCCCTGCTATATATGGTCGAGTTAACAGTAATAAAACCTATCTTAAAAATTATAGCAACGGTTTATGACATTGTTCATAGGGATGGATTGGAGCTGCATCTTCAAGTTTAAGTACCAGTTACCAGTATTGCCACGAACATTATCTCTCCGTAAAGACTTTACAAGTGAGTTCCATTTGGGAGTTGGTTAAAAGTCGTGTCCATCTTCATGATTTTGTGTTTTTTTGTTTAACTGCTCATTTAGCGGCCAGCGATAAATCTATCGTCTGTAGTCACTTGGAAAAAATCTATAGGTGCGCTTCGTACATACTGCAGTTGAAGTTTTCAGTTCATGGTACCTATAGTTTTGGAGTGTGATTTTATTAGTCAAGATAACAGAAGATAAACTGGAATTTTTAAAAACTGTTTTGACTGTTTAAAGCTGTCGTTAGGACTCTGATCACCTTCAGGTTTTAAGCAAGCATTAAAGGTGAAGTTGAATAAAAAATGTTGGTGTTAAATTACAATATGTAACAATACCTTCGGTAATACGTTGAATTCAATGAAACTACTTAAAAGAAATTGCTAAATATTAAAGGAGAACTGGTAGTTACAAAGAGCACTCGAGAAGCTAAAGAAGCACTAGTTTTGTCTCAGGCTCAACCAAACTTCCCATTTCTATCTGTTTAACAACTAGCTCTCGAGAACGCCAACGTGGCTGAAAGGGGCTATTCACTCAGCATCTAACGAAATTTGAGCATTTGTGAACATTACCGTTTTTTTCGCAAAAGCTTATCCAAGATTCCATCCTTATGAGGTCGCTAAATTAGTTCCAGCTATCCTGCGATGGAATAGTGTCCCGTCCAGGGGGAGTCAAAGACTCTGGATCCGCATAACACTACAGAGACCGGAGATAAGCGCCAGCCCTATGAGCCACTAAAAAATTTTTTTGGCCGAAATTTACAGGTTAGGGGTTAGTCCATGGTTTTGGTCGGCTTTTTGGTCATTTTGGGGGTGTTTGGTCAAAAAAAAAGTCCCCTAAAAGGATTTAGCTAACTTTTTTAGCTACAACATTAGGATATCTCGTAAAATATACATTTTTCTTTGTTACAGATGATTGCAAGTCTCAAATGTCAATTCGCCGAACTTCTTTCTGATATAGGGTTCATCTCGAGCAATTTAACTTCTAAAAAGATGGAAAGGATGGCTCCACGTACGGGGGACGGCGTGCTACCAGCTACGGGAGAGGAGGTGTGAACTTGTTTTTTTTTTATCTAAGAAATGCAAGCGATGATGTACTAGCCATGAAAAGAAACAAGAAGCGCGCTTCGGATATGAGATGGTAAATAACCAAAGAGGCGCGTAGCGCCGAGTTGGCTATAAATCATTTCATATCCAACAAGCGCGAATGGAATAATGGTTTTATTAAATTTCGTGAGCTTTCCGAACCCTTTCCAAATTTTATTCAGTTTCATTTCAATTTCAATAACAAGCGACACAGTCAGTTTCCATATATGGTCATTCGGTATGTGAGCTGATAACGGAGATTGAGTGAACCAAACAGAACGCTAGAAACGCAATATAATTATTCGAGGTTGAAAATTTAATAATTAATCATATCGGTTTTGAATAAACTGGTGATTCTTCGATTTGATCGATGCCCTAAAACATGATTTCATCAGTAGTCTTTGTACGCATCCTCGTTTGGGCTTGTTATCGAACTTTTGGATCAACCAATCGCAGTGCAGAAAATGCTACAACAGTCAATCAGAACCCAGGCCAGAGCATGCACCCATTTCTGGGTCCACCTTGCAAAGAAATATAGGTTAGTATTCCTCCTCACATATTTGTGTCAAAAACCGAACGAGCGAGGTACGAGCGAGTGAGATCTTTTGACACAAGCAACGAGTGAATAAAACCCCGTACAAAGCACTTTCTATGACGTAAGCTGTTTATTACACATAACACGAGAATTTTCA
>JAOEHV020135998.1:0-14508 GCA_025447995.2 Isaurus tuberculatus | reverse complement strand
CACCATTTGCTTCGTTATGGGCAAAATATATGGCCCCAGGGGGTGGGGCTTTTGAGCATATTGGGCACTACTTGTTTCAGTACCATATCCCCACCTTGGCCCGGGGGGGATAGGGTGGGGGTTTCGTTTGACTGATACATTACCAACTAGGCTAACCAAGCGACAGTTACGATCTTCTCTTTTAAAAAGAATAAAACGTCTGAGTCCAGCCGAACCAAGTCCCATGACCCTCTGATTTGATTGGGAGCTCGGGCGGTTTTCTTCTGAAAAGAAGATTGATACAATTCTTCTTTCACATAAACACTGCATATTGGTAGCCAGTAGTAAGGGGCGGACCATTTGATTTTTGAGGGGAGGGGTGGGTGATTTTGAAAAAAATTTCCTACAAGCTTCATTTTAAAGAAAATAATTGCATGCAAAGCAAATGAGCCCAAAATATGTATAGCAATAGAAGGGGGAAAAATCCTGCACACCCCATGGAAGCAAAAAAAAAAAGCTTGCAGAAAAAAATTACCCACCCCTCTCCTCAAAAGTGAAATGGTCGACCCCTAAGCAGGACCTGATGCATTTCCGATTTCTCTGTGTGAGTTCCTGAAGCTCAATCAAAGAGTTCAAATCATTCTGGTGGTTTATCTTCTGAAAAGAAAATCGATGTAATTCTTCTTTGTTTCATATGGTATTACCGAACCTAAGTTAGTAAAATGGAAATTGAAATTAAAATTGAAATCTCTAAACCATGCGATTCTTTTCACCGATTATTTCTTGCGACCTCACACTTGATTAGAACTTTAAAAAGACCCAGCTATGTTTTTTTTTATTAGACAGCTATCCCTTTGAAGACTGTCAAAACTGGCTGACCTACTGGTAAATCTCTCTTGTCCACCTTCTTCCCCTAGCTACAAAAAAATATTCCTTTATTAAAAGCCTCTCATAAAACGTATCGTTTAATTGGGTTCACAACTTGTTAATTTCCTGCACTTTACATGCGAACTGCCTGGGCTCGAAGGTTATGACGTCAGAGGATGGAATTTCATGGTGGACGGACGGCAAGGAATAGTGGAGTTCATATTTTGTGTATTATTTAGATACAAAACGCCTTGTTTAGAGTCAACATGTGCATGATATTCGACTTAAGTCTCAAGGGAGCAAGATAGAGAAGAATCGCAAAGAGTTTGACTCAAAAATATTTGTGAACTCTGCAGCCGGCATTTGGATATAATTGGAGTCAATTTAATCTAGAACTATAATGGCTTTCCTCAAACAATTATTTCCCTTTATGAAAGTGAAGAAGAAAAAGGAGTTTTCATATATCACAAAGGGAGTTGACCCGCACAGCGTTTGGGAACTCGTCAGTGAGCTAGGAGACGGCAGCTTCGGCAAAGTTTACAAGGTATGGTTGTGTATTTAAGAAGTATGTGGTACGGGGGGTGTTCCGCACTCTGGAAGCGATTTGTTGTAAATGTTTTGCAAGACAAGTAAATAGAACTGATTTGCGTCATATTTTATTAAGCAGAGTAAATACATAAATTTAATAAACTAAGCTTGCATCCCCAACATATTTTAGTGCATATGTCTACCGGAAACTTTAAAATGATTCATTACAAAGTCGAAATGAATCTTTAGTGGAGATAGCTAATTAGTCTGGATAGGTCTAAAAACTTCCACTAAGATTTTTTAGCTGATCGATCGTGGATGTTGTTGATTTATAAAAGTGCATCTTTTTTAGAACTATTTTTTAAGAATGACTTTTTATGAATCTTACGAAAACATAATCAGCAGTATGGCTCGATCATGATTGAAGTAGAGATCTGTCAGTTTGCGGCTGACTTCTCGAGTAACTGTTATCAAATGATATATTTCATAAGCTGGCTAACCGCTTCAAAGAGTTCGTAAAGAACACGAAGATCAAAGTACGTGTGCTGAAATTGACAATATCTTTAATTGTTGTTCTAGTTTTTTGTAAATTTTGCCCATTTTAAATAGGGATGACAACAAACACGAAAAAAGTTTCAAACCTTTTTTCGTTGTTCGAAGGGTACAGACAGTGAAATGCAAAGCTTGTTTAATTCCGATCAGTAAGAATTGTGATTGAATTAATAAATTTAAAATAGATGGAAATCGTCTCGACTTTGAAGTTCGAAATCCTGTTTTAACTTTAGCATTAAGTTTCCACTTCTAGGATGTAACATTGATTTTATCTGTATCCTTGTGACCGGTTTTATCTCTGACTTAATTCTAGTTTTGAACCGCTTGAATCGAATAGAGTAATGACAAAACTGCTTTCAGAATATCCCGAGATGAACACGTTTTAATTCTTGTTTTTTTCTTTGTCATATTATCATGTCATTCCTGTTTTCGATTTTAATTTTCGATCGTTGTCAACAAATTAATATTTTACAGTTGTAATTTTATCGGAGTAGCAAAGTGATATGAACGAATTTCACACGAGCATAGTATTTCATATTTTAGGCAAAGTTGAGGCATAATTCATACTAAAATTTACCGAATAATTATAAAGAAGGCCTATTATAAACAATGTCATTGAAGATTCCTGACATTTATTGGGTTCTTAACTTGAATGGATATACATATATATGTACTTTTTTACACTAAAAACTTGATGAAAATTCAATTTTTCAATGCAAGTCTCATGATTTTTCACACCTCAACTTATATTTAATTCATTTAACAGTGTAACTTAATGTACAAAAAGAATTAGTTAATTCATACTTCCTGCCCTTCTGTAAATTAATATGACATTGTAACATATAAATTTATTTACTAAAATTTTATTTAAGTTTTTTAAAAAAAAAAAAATCGAGAAATAGTAAGCCAAGTTTAGTTTGTTCTTTTTTATTATAAGACTTTGGGTTTGTGCCCTAGAAACATTTGTGCATGTGTGATTTAACAATATTGCGATCTATTTAAAATCAATATATCCTTTGATACTCTCTCAAACATCAGTTCTGCCTCATTTGAATACCAATAGCTTTGACACATAAAAGTTTGACATTAATGAATACCTCTCTGAATACTTCTTATTTCATTTGTGAACAAAATTATTACCATACATGCTACTAACACTATTTGATGTTCTTTTTTATATTTGGAGATGTAATATTATTAATAATTGGTTTTCTGTAAACTCTGATTGCCAATTTAATGCTATTTTTTGTGGGTGCTCTAAGAAAGGGGATTAATCCATTTTCCTACAATTCAATCGTGAAGCCTAAACTGAATTTTATGAGTGTGGAGAAAGTTGCTTTCAACTTCTGTAATAAGGATAAAACTGAGTATGGGCCATACTGGATCCACTATGGCATCCATACATCTTCAATAGGATGAAATTTTATCTTCATTTTCGAGCTTGTTTTTTTATGTGACACATGAAGAAATTAGCCAGCAAAGAGCTAAGTGGAGAGTCATATAACTCATTGTTAAATTGTTGACTTGCATGGGGAAATGGAGCCAAAGGAATTGGGAAAAATGGATCTATCCCCATCTTTGGAATGCATTTAAAAAAAAATGACACTAAATTAGAAACTGGAATTTTCAGAAAATCAACTGACAAATATTTTTTACTGCAATTGCAAAGTCATGAAGATCTACGACACAAGAAACGATTTTTCTTTTTGTTTTTTTTTCATTAATGTACTCATCAAACATATATTATACAGAATACCACGTGACTGTTTAGAGATACAGTCAAGTATTTTCTTTTGTGTTGAATATCTCTCTCTCAGTTGCCTTGCTTGCTTTCAAAAGTTCTGATCTTTTCAACACTTGAAGATTAAATTTGTGTATGTTTGTTCTTGTCCTTGGTTTTTAGGCTCAAAACAAAAATGATGGATCTCTTTCTGCTGCAAAGATTATAAATGTAAATGATGAGAGTGAATTGGATGATTTTATGGTAGAGATTGATATTCTCAGTGAGTGTAAACACAAGCATGTTGTCGACATGTTTGAAGCTTATTATCATGAGAACAAGCTCTGGGTAAGTACAAGGTTTTTCATAGAATGGCTTTCTACTTATAAATGAATAAATATCTTTGCTCTGATTCAGAGCAGAGTTAACACTACCACTGAAGGTACAAGTTTTTGAGAATGGTTCCCCAGAATACTTTAAGGTTTTGTTGTTCACTGAAAATATTTAATTAAATATAAAATTATATGTTTTTCAAATGAATACCCTTAACACATATTTGTATGAGCTAGTAGTAATAATTTTAAGACAAGTAAATTTCATTGGGAAATGCCAGTCCAGGATTTTTGATAAAAAAAAGGTTGTCTCCAACTGTATTCCCCCTGGATTACCTCAGTCTGTTTAAGATAAAAAGTCCAATAATTTTAAAAATTGAGGAGATTTTTGAGTTCAAGGGTCTTGCTTGTGGGATGTCATTGGATTGATCTTCACAATTATTGGTAGCACTTAAATGACAGTATCAAGTACTTACAGTCAATAAAATGGACGCTAAGACCATGTCGGCAGTACGCATTATGCCCCTGAAACCTACCATAAAATAAAAATGATCTTTAAAGTTAGCAGCCATGCATTAGTTAGTAAGTCTTATACTTTTACTCTTTTGTATTCTATATTTTATTATCTTGTGTGGGAACATGAGCATGCCTAGTGGTTGAGCCATGCTGACAATGCCCAAAGAACCAAAACTTAAACAGCAGTCAAGTGCTACTAAAATTGGCTCATTTAAATTATTTTATGGTAGATTTCAAACTTCAAAGTGTGAACTTTTGTTGTTTTTTTAATCCATCAATTCTTTTCAATCAATGTACAGATGATGTTGGAAATGTGTCATGGGGGAGCCTTGGATGACGTCATGCTAGGTAATCACACTTAATCTTTGTTCATGTTAAAATTTTCTAATTCAATTTGATATAGAAAACTGAAAAAGAAAGGGTACGATGCAAACCAGTTTGAGGTGAGAGAAAAGGGGGAGTTATTTACTGAGGTTTGGTAGAAGGTTTTCAAGACTAGAAGTCAAGGCCAGGAGTTAAGATCAAGGTTAAGATTAAAACAAAAAATGAAGGTTGAGTAAAGGTCAAAGTTAGTTTATAGACAAGGTAAGTTTGAAGGTCAATGTCAAGGACAGAATAAGGAAGAAGGTAATAGCAAGCTAGGTCAAGGTCAAGGGTAAGGGGAAAGGTAATAATGAAGGTCATGGTAAGGGTCAAGGATAGAATAAGGAAGAAGGTAAGAATGAAGGTCATAGTAAAGTTCAAGGGGAAGGTAATAGTGAAGGTTGGGTTAAAGGTCAAGGACAGGGTAAGGGGAAAGGTAATAATGAAGGTCATGGTAAGGGTCAAGGACAGAATAAGGAAGAAGGTAAGAATGAAGGTCACAGTAAAGGTCAAGGACAGGGTAAGGGGGAAGGTAATAGTGAAGGTTGGGTTAAAGGTCAAGGACAGTGTAAGGGGGAAGGTAATAGTGAAGGTCATGGTAAGGGTCAAGGACAGAATAAGGAAGAAGGTAAGAATGAAGGTCATGGTAAGGGTCAAGGGGAAGGTAATAGTGAAGGTTGGGTTAAAGGTCAAGGACAGGGTAAGGGGGAAGGTAATAATGAAGGTCATGGTAAGGGTCAAGGACAGAATAAGGAAGAAGGTAAGAATGAAGGTCATGGTAAGGGTCAAGGGGAAGGTAATAGTGAAGGTTGGGTTAAAGGTCAAGGACAGGGTAAGGGGAAAGGTAAGCATGGACTAAATTTTTGCTTTATGTTTATGGGAGCAGGGTCCGACAAATATTTCTGACAAAACTTGTCCCTGGACAAGTGGCATATAAAAATCACTTGCCCAACTGATTAAGCTACTTTGCCCATATCAGTTTACAATGGTAAAATATTAGTGACTGAACCTTTGCAAAACCAAGTTCACGCTCAATTTTTAGCGCGACTTCAACTTTTGGCTACACCATGTACAAGAACATTTATTTAAAATCAATCCCTGCTGTTTGTTACGCAAAATGACTCGTTAGCCAAATGATATGGCCCGGGGCTTCTTCTGGAAATAAAACACTTGCCCGGCGAATTTTTCAACTTGTCCGGGGCGTCCGGGCCTAATATTTGTCGGACCCTGGGGAGGTATTGCTAATAAATTCCTTAAATTTGGATATTGTTGTTTAAAGCAAAATTTTCAAACAATGATTCAAGCTTGTGTTTTGGCTAATGTTTTCATAGAGTCTATTGTCTAATTATGGAAATGAATTTAGGTGAGATAATTGGCCATAATTTAACAGATTCTCCACCCAAGCATGGCTGAACAACAGTGACTAAACATGTCAAATAAAAAGCTTTGCTCAAAGTCTAATTGAATGATCAACTGAATCTTCTCGTTTACCAGTACTAAACTTGTAATAATAAATACTCAAATAAGGTTACTTCAAATTGTTTCCTGAATCAAATTTTATTTGTATTCTCTGTTCATTGGATTTTCAGATATAGAGAAAGGTCTGACTGAAAGTCAAATCAAAGTTGTATGCAGACAACTCTTTGAGGTATGTAACACTTCAGGGTAGTTCCAGGTGTGTTTTGCATTACGTCCTTTTCTAAAATGGGAAATGTATTAAGCTAAATCTAATATATAGCTAAATCCTTTTCCAAGCTTAGTGGCCCATGGGGCCAGTGCTTATCTCCGGTTTCTGTAGTGTTAAGCGGATGAGAGTCTGACTCCCCCTGGATGGGACAATAATCCATCACATAGTTCCCAGCTGAAGCTGGTACTCATTTACCGACCTCGTAAGGATGGACAGCTGAGTAAGCTTTGGCGGAAAAGAAGGTCACACAAATGTTCAAATTTCAGCAGTGCCGAGGAATCGAGCCTGGGATCTTGTGGTTGGAAGGCCTAGATCTTGCCAACTGCACTAACCACACTGCCTTGAAATGTATTAAGCAGTAGAATAAATACATGAAAAGGAGAATAATCAATGAGAATGTACCTTTCAATTTTTTTAGATTTTTGGTGTATCTAAAAAAAAGAAAAAGATTTTGTGAGAAACTTGTAGTCTAAAGTGCATGTTTCTGTATTAATTTTTACTGTCATTAGATTTTTTCTCGGCCCTGTAATAAACTAGTTACATAACCTATTCCTTCAAATGCTTGAAATCATCTTTTCAAAGACCAAATAAGACCTTGTCTGAATTCAAATATTCCCACCTAGCCTCATTTGGGTAACATATTCTTTTGATTATAAAACTCATGAACGAGGTTGGGCAGGCAACTTGAATGTGGACAAAATAATATTTAAACCATGTGCATGAATGCTAATGAAAATCTCGCCGTTTTTGCTTTTTGTTTGTGCTAGAAAGTTTTTCAATCGTAACACTCTAGGTTCCTTTTACTTTCACTGATGTACTTGGTGCCACAGCCGTATTCCAAGCCAAAATGTAAGGTGGTGCGCCATGAGGTGTGCATGCACCTCCCACCCCCCCCCCCACCCCCTTCCCCAACAGGTGTTAAAGGTCTGCTCCAGCCTGCACAATTAAAGCAAAAATGTGTCATTAAAAGACCGAGTAAAAGCACCTGAGCTATTCCCAAAGTTGTGGCTTCATAGCTTAGTTCGATAGTTGTTGCGGGGAGTCAGGTTGGCCTATCACTTATGCCTCCGACCACAACGGGCCCGACTTCGAATCCTGGGAATCTCACGTGGGCTGAGTTTGTCGATCTTAATCTGACTCTGAGGGCTTTTTCTCCGGGATATTCGGTCTTCCTTCCTCTATAGAATCGACGTTCACGCCAAACTCTGTGCCGTCGACCGCTTAAACATGAGCCTCTGGCTCGGCAGATTGTCAGAATTTTCATATAGAGGCTAACTTTAATTTTTGTTGTCAAAATCTAGGCTCTTTATTTTTTACACACACACAAAGTAATACATCGAGATTTAAAGGCAGGAAATTTGCTTCTCTCAAATGACGGAAACATCAAATTGGGTAAGTTGAAAATATAAACTTTGTTTTTAATATACCTTTTTATTTTTGTTGTTACCACTCATTTTTGCGGCTGAGATGACAAAAATAATAAAAAATTTTGTTATAAAGGCTATACTAATGTCTTTACTATTGCCCTATTTGCGGTTTCAATGGGTAGATTATTTTTTTTTAATTGGGATTAGCTCTGGAGATCCTACTCTTGTCTTGATTAAAGTTTCTATCGGTAGAGTAGCTGGTTTTCCAAACATAATTCCAAACATATCACAACGGCCTTGATAAGTTGAGGAACCGCAAGTTTGTCTAGCGAGGTGACTACAAAAAGAGAAGAAAAGAAAAGAAAATTCTGTCTAACTTATTTAACTGTGAACGCTGACAAAGGACAATAAAACAATAAATACTGATTGGCCATAGAAAATGAAACCATTGCGCGAGATGAAAGGAGCTGAATTGGTAGTGTAATGACTAATTAAAATTTGCACAAGGTATACTGTCTTAAGACCTGCTGTTTTTAGTTTAGATAACACTGGTCTTATTTATCTAGCAAACATTCTTTTCTATTTTTAACACTTTTAAACTGGAAAGCGGGTTTCTGCTTCTCTGTCGTTGAAAAAATAAGCTTTGAAATTGCCAAGGTTCTGAAACTTTTAAAGCTTAGAAAATCAAAAATTTAAAGAATAGGCAATAACAGTGTTTATAATTTCGTATTATCTTCAACAAGTTTGGAGCTAGTTATGATAATAATAATAATATTTATAATGACAGATATAATAACAGACAATAACAAATAGTAAATTTTACGACAATCAATTTGATGTTGAGTCTCTCTGACGAAGGGCTAACGCTCGTAACGTCATCTCCTTTCTCTACTATCGGCGATGATTAAACATTTTAACCTAGAGCTGATTAAATCATGTGTTAAATAACGGCCGGTCAACGGACAATATCCGGTCAGAATTGGGTATTTACCCGAACAGGTCCTTGGATTGCCGGACATGTTTTCCGATCATTTACTCGTTTATAGGAATGTTAACTTTAAACTATTTGGTAATCACAAGGGACGACATTCCTGTTTCCAAAAGAAAAAAAAACGAATGTAAACCTAGACAATTTAATGCTTGAGAAATTGCCGGTAGTCACAAATTTCCATGATTTTCATAAAGTCCTGTCGCGACCGCAAACCATCATGTCCTATAGCAAAAGCATGTTGGACTGGACATGACCGGCGCCTGCCCGGCCATTATTTGAAGCCCTGTCTCGCGAACAAAATTCCATATATAATTTTAAACATTTAACGAGAAATTAATTTGATACCGGCGGAAAAAAAATAATTAGATATTTGCGAAGAGATCTCAAAAATGTAAATTCGCAATTTGCTCCACAAGTGGATGTTTTTTTGGATAATGATAACAGTTTTGTTTTTTGTTCTCAGCTGATTTTGGAGTGTCTGCAAAGAACAAGAAGACACTACAGAAAAGAACCTCATTTATCGGAACACCGTATTGGTATGGAATTTAATATATACTACTTAGTAACCTAGAGTGAGGTTATTACAGGGAAATCTCAGACCGAGGCCTTGTTGTAATGACCAAGCGATAGCGAGGTGATTAGAACAAAACAGAGGTCTGAGATTTCCCTGTAAAGATCGAACGGACGAGGTTAATAAGTTATTTATTATATGGCCTTTAGTCTATTTTCGGAAGAAAACGAAAAAAAACACCGGAACTTAATTTCCATATTCGCTTGCACGCGCGCACTCATTTCAAACTATGTTTACTCAGCCAAATCGGTAGTCGTCACGAAAAACAGGCAAAAATAATTTCTTCAATCAAAAATAAATGCAAAAAAAAAAATCTCATATAAACCGGTTATTACAGGGAAATCTAGCCCTCCCAGCAGCCAATCAGATTGCAGGAAACTATCTAGCCATATAATAATGATGTTTAATAATGAGTTTTAATAGGGATGTGGCTGTTTTAGATATTTTTTTTAGATTTTAACGTATTATGTCGGAAGTTAATAAACATGGAAAACACTTAAACTTCATTGATAGCACATGCGTGCAAGTACCCAGTTCTTGCAGCGGCTAAAATTGGCCGTATTAAGGCCACGTCATGGTTATCTGTTCTTTGTTAGTGAGGCATCAAAAAGCCGAAAAGCTATTCATGTATGCTAATTTTCAGGCTCACCATTATGTTTGGTAATTTAAAGAGTTAATGTTCTTAGATTTAAAAAAGTAGTATAGCTATACAGTGGTACAGTATCAACTGAAAATTGTCGTCTAAGAAAGAAGATCCTAATTCTGGAGATTAACGAAAAACACAGAGAAGAAAATACTGAGAGTTTTAGAGGCAATTTAAACCATGGACGAACGTGGAGGGTATTGTAGCAGACAGAGATCACTGGATCAGCCATATTTACTGGCTCCATTATCCATTACGAGACACGGAACAACAAAGATGACAAGATGACGATAATGCTGGAAATGATGACAATGAGGATGATGATGACAACGAGGATGATGATGACGACGAGGATGATGATGACAACGACAATGATGACGATGACGATGAAAATGATGACGACAGTGAAGATGGTGCTGATGATGTAATAATGATGGTGACGGTGGTGGTAAAGATAAATGACGATGATGATGATAGTGATGCCAATAATGATAATTACGACGGTGGCAATGATGAGTTTGACGATCATGACAGTGATAATAATGATGATGATGGTGATGATTATAGCGACGGCCATTATGATTGTGGTGGTGATGATGATGCAGTTATTGCTTTGACTAAAGTTTCACTATACCAAATTAATAAAAATGTTGACTATTTGTAAAAACTTCGTTGATTTTAGGATGGCCCCAGAAGTTGTAGTGACCGAAACTTTCAAAGATGATCCTTATGACTACAAGGTAATTAAATTTGGATATAATGACGAAAATAATAATAATAATCATAATAATAATAATAAAAATAATGATAATTGTATAAAACATCAATTGTAAATAGTACTTAATTTGCTTAAATAACCGTGAAGATCAGTTATAATATCTTTGCCATCTCCCCCTACTACTTGCAAAACACTATATGGTCAATAATAATGCATTTTGCACAGGCTGATATCTGGTCAGCTGGGGTGACGCTAATTGAGCTAGCGGAGATGATACCGCCGTACCATGCCATGCATCCAATGAGAGTTCTGTTTAAGATTCCCAAGGCGGACCCACCAACTCTTAAACAAAAGAACAAGTGGTAAGTTGCAATAGGTTCTAATCTAACCAAAGTTTATACAAAACCTTGAAGAGTCTTGAAAATTTTCGAGCTTTTTCAAAGCCCTTAAAGTTGCTAAGAAATCCTTAAAGTTTCCTGGAATTCCTAAACAAAATCCCTGGGAAATCCAAGAAAAAGTCACAAAATTATTCATTTACTTTCTTTTCTCAAGTGTATGAATATACCGTTCCTTGAAATTAATTGAAAGAACTAACTTTTACTTTTTTAAAACTTTTGATTTTAGTTTTCTTTCCTCTGAAAAGCCATTGAAAATGACGTGGTTTAACGAATAAAATATTGTTTTAGTGTTTGCTTCTGATTCTAGAAAACCAATCCGTCTTTATTCGTTATTGGGTCAAACTCTCTTCTACCTTATCCAACTTGAAATGGAAGAAAAAAGAATATAAATATGAAATTGATTATCTTTCAAACTTTTGAGTGCGTATCTAGCCATTCTTGCTGTTTCACAGCTTAGTAGCTAGCTAAAAAGCCAAATCCTTTTCCGAGCCTAGTGGCCCATGGGGCCGGGGCTTATCTCCGGTTTCCGTAGTGTTAAGCGGATGAGAGTCCTTGACTCTCCCTGGTCGAGACACTAATCCATCGCAGGTTAGCTCCCAGCCGAAGCTGGTACTCACTTACGGACCTCGTAAGGATGGAAAGCTGAGTAAGCTTTGGCGGAAAAGAAAGTCACACAAATGTTCAAATATCGGTAGAGCCGAGGAATCGAACCTGGGACCTTGTGGTTGGAAGGCATAGATCTTACCAACTACGCCAACCACACCGCCGTAAATATGAAATTGATTGTCTTTCAAACTTTTGGTTGCGTATATAGCCATTCTTGCTGTTTCACAGCTTAGTAGCAAGGAAGAACAAAACACAAACGGGTGACTAGTCGACCTCATTCGCCCGATGAAGACCGGCCGTAGCGGTCGAAACGTCGCGACCTCCATCTTAAAGTGATTTTTACATTGTAAGACAAACAAATAACATTTTGTTATTCTTATTGTTTAATCACCACAGTGACGAATCTCTTATAATATGTTGGGTTTTTTTTTATTTTAGAGTAGTTTTCATGTAATAAAAAGATCTTGTCATGTTGCTGTTTTAATGAAAACCAATGTATTTCATAGGTCAAAAGATTTCCATGACTTCTTAGCACTGTGTGTCGTCAAGAGTCCAGAAATGAGGTCTAGTGCTGCAGATCTGTTACAGGTTTGTTCGTATTTTGTTACGCAGCTCATTTGGGCACATTCCTTGGAGCACATAACTCAGGGATCATACCTGAGGGGATATTTCTTTGGGTAAATGGCTTTGAGATCATACCTGAGGGGATATTTCTTTGGGTAAATTGGTTTGGGAACATACCTGAGGGGATATTTCTTTGGGTAAATGGCTTTGAGATCATACCTGAGGGGATATTTCCTTGGGTAAATGGCTTTGAGATCATACCAGAGGGGATATTTCTTTGGGTAAATTGGTTTGGGAACATACTTGAGGGGGCTGTTTCATAGGGTACATGGCTTAGGGATCATACCTGAGGCATATTTCCTTGAGCACATTTCTAGGGCACATTCCCGAGGACATATTTTCAGGACACATTCCCTTAGAAAACATTTCACGGTACATATTTATTAGGATGCACTCCCAAAGGATGTATTTATTAACTACACATTCGTCAGGGCACAATCGTCGGGGCAAATTTCCTCAGAGTAGATTCCTTAGGAGACATTCATCATGGTACATTCCTCAGGGCACATTCTTAAGGCCAAAGTCCTAAGAGCACATCCCTCGGAGCTTATTTCTCTGCATGGGCACATTCTTAAAAACACATTCCTAATCTTGAGCACCATCCTAGGGGCACAATCCTCAGAGCAATTTCCTTGGGCCAATTTAATTAGGGCAGTTTCGCTGAGCATTCTTTTTGTGTCCGATCTAGACAGGTTCAGGCTCCCCTTCACTTTAAATATTAATAATAATAATAATAATAATAATCTTTAGTATTTATATTGCGCATATTCTATGAAATAATCAAATGCGCATCTTTACCACTTGAAGGTGGACGGAGACTATTTCACGTGACAGACAAATACACACATAAACACAGAAGTCTCCGAGGGCCTACGGTTTAACGTCCTTATCCGAGAAGACGCGAAAGTCTAGCCATTTGCATATGTTAGAGCAAAGGCAGCACCTTCTCCTCAATTATTTAAAGACCCTAAGTGTTGGTCCGGCCGGGAATCGAACCCAATCCTCCCGCTCGACAGACTGGCACCTTACCAACTAGGCTAACCAGGCGGCGGTTATTCTGGAACCAAGAACTAATATTTAGGTAAATTTTGAAATAATGGAAACTTTAAATTTTATGTTTCTCTCTTTCATCAGCACCCGTTCATTGCTAATGTTAGTGACATTAAACCTCTGAAGGATCTTTACAACGAAGCAAAAGCAGAGGTCATTGAGGAACTTGAAGACTTAGATGTAGAAGAGGTATGTTTCAGAATACAAGAGAAGAAAACTTTTTTTTGTCATTGAAGTGTTAGCACTTTTAATAAACGAAAAAACAAACTTTTCGAAAGTACTTAAGCAGCTAATTATTTGGTTCAATTGTTTTTTGTTGTGGTCAGACCAAATAAATTTCCAGTACATTTTTTTTTTAATCATTGGCCTAAATATGTTTTTTGGCCTTCTCAGAGCTAATTTGCTCTTGCTTAAGGCTCGGGCTAAATTGAGTTTGAGTTGGACCCAAAACATTTTTGCTCGCGAACAAAAACTCTATTGTTTTATTAATCTTTCCAAGTGAGGCAGTGCATACATACTAGTCAGTAACTTGCTACGTCACTAAGTTGTGCACTAAGGCCACGTTGGTAGCGGGCATTATTCCTTAAGGTGGCTCTATATGGTATTTTATAAAGCTTTGGATATTACATATGCATAAATAATTTCTCCCTTGACAAATGCATATCACAAAGCACTCGGTAGAAGGGCAATAATAAAAACCTACAGCCTTAGACTACGTATCACTATGGAAGATTCTTTCAGAACCTTAATGTTGTTTCTATGGCAACCATTGATAGAAATGCCTGGGTTGTTTTTTTTAACCTACTTGACTTCTAGACGGTGTTTCTACAGTTGAACCCCGATAACTCGAATTGCCAAGGGAATATGAAATTACTTCGAGTTATCGGGGTTTCGAGTATTCGGGTTTTTTAACAAAAATGACCAAAAACACGTGATAAAGGGTATTTACTCATTGTACATGTTTTATTTTACAATTTTAGCAATAGAAGAGCATAA
>JAOEHV020135902.1:0-14382 GCA_025447995.2 Isaurus tuberculatus | reverse complement strand
TAACCCCTTACCTCATTTTTGACCAAAAATCCGACCAAAACCGTGGACTAACCCCTTACCTCATTTTTGACCAAAAATCCGACCAAAACCGTGGACTAACCCCTTACCTCATTTTTGACCAAAAACCGACCAAAACCATGGAGTAATCCCTTACCTCATTTTTGACCAAAAATCCGACCAAAACCGTGGACTTACCCCTTACCTCATTTTTGACCAAAAATCCGAACAAAACCATGGACTAACCTCTTACCTCATTTTTGACCAAAACCATGGACTAACCCCTTACCTCAAAAATGACCAAAAATCCGACGAAACCATGGACTTAGTAACCCCTTACCTCAAAAATTCGACCAGGGGTTAGTCCATGGTTTTGGTGGAATATTTGGTTCAATTTTGAGGTAAGACGTTAATCCATGGTTTTGGTCGGATTTTGGCTCATTTTTTATGTAAGAGGTTAGTCCATGGTTTTAGTCGGATTTTCGAGATAAGGGGTTAGTCCATTGTTTTTCTCGAATTTTGGTTCATTTTTAAGGTATAGGGGTTAGTCCGTCGTTTTGCTCTCATTTTTCAGGTAAGGGGTTCGATGGTTTGATCGGATTTCGGGTTATGTTTGAAGTAAAGGATTAGTTCATGGTTTTGGTCGAATTTAAGGTAAATTCTGAGATGAGGGGTTAATCTATAATTTTGGTCAGTTTTTGAATCATATTCATGTTATAGTGTAGTCCATGATTTTAGTCCAATTTTGGGTGATATTAAAGGTAAGGGTTAATTCAAATTTTTTAGGTCTGATTTTGGGCTATATGTGAAGGAGGGGGTTATTCCACGGTTTTGGTTTCATTTTGGGTAATCTTTGAGATTATAGAGGTCAGTATTTTTGATCATATTTCAGATAAAGGGAAATTCTATGTTTTTTTTCCAGATTTTGAGTCTATTTGAGGTAAGGGGTTAGTCCATGGCTTGATCGGATTTTGGGACTTATTTGAAGTTAAAGGTTACTCCATGGTTTTTGGGAGAATTTAGGGTAAAAAATTCAGGGGTTATTCATGATGTTGGTTTCAATTTGGGTTTTATTTAGGTAATGCGTTAGTCCATGGTTTTGATTGGTTTTTTGATAAAGAGAGGTAAAGGGAAAGTTCATGGTTTTGATAGGTTTTTGAGTAAAATTTTGAGGTAAGAGGTCAGTCAATGGTTTTGGTCGAATTTTGGGGTTTATTTGAGGTAAGGGATAGTGCATGGTTTTGGTCGTATTTTGGGTACATGGGTAAATATTAAAGTAAAGGGTAAGTCCATGGTTGTGGTTTCAATTTGGGTGATATTCGACGTTAGAGTTCAGTGTTTTTGGTCATATTTCCGATAAAAGGAAAGTCCATGTTTTTTTTGGACTGTGTGCCAAATTTGAGGTGGGGCGTTAGTCTATTAGTTTGATCGGATTTTCGTTCATATTTGGTGTAAGGGATTATTGCATTGTTTTCGTCAGATTTTGGGTAGATATTGAGGAAAAGATTAGTGCATGGTTTTGGTGAAATTTTTGGTGTTATTTGAGGTATGAGGTTAGTCCATGATTTAGGGCGGTGTTTGGTTAAAATTTTAAGGTAGAGCGTTAGGCCCGGTTTTGGTCCGAGTTTGGGTCATCGTTTAGATAAGGTGTAGCTCCATGGTTTTGAGTTTGGGTAAAATTTTGAGATAAATCTTTAATCAATGGTTTTGTCCGATTTTGGGTAATCTCTGAAGTAAAAGTATAGTTGTTCGATTAACCACAGTGAGTTGAAATGTGGCTTCGTCGAGTGTCCTGAATGTTTTGCCGTTTGTTTTTTTACAACTGCGCGAACTTGCCGCTTAAAAGCGAGAAAGTGGCCGCAAGCAGAGCACAATTCAATCCTTTTTTCAGATGATATAAACTTATGAAGTTTTGTTTTCGTTGATTTTTGAAATTTGTTGACAAATTAAGTTGTGATTATCATGAGTATCAGACACAAAAAGTAGTTTGTTTTTTTTTTGCCGTGGTTTTTTTTTTTCAGTCATGCCAATAAAACTACCCTTTAAGGGGGATGGAAAAGTGTCAAAAGATCATCCTCGATTATCCGAATTTTCGGCATATCCGAACGGCCCGTCTTTAAATTGAGTTCAGCCTGTTCGGATAATCGAGGATGCACTGTATGTTGTTAGCATGTTATTAATTTCGAGTAATTTTCAGCCTGACATTTTTATAAAGAAGGTCCTTATAAAAAAGAGTGTAGCTAGAAAGGTAATAAATCAGAGTAAAAGGGTAACATTTAATGGAATTTGCTCGAAAGAAACATGGATGAATTAAACTCGCTAGAAGAAGAGTGGGAAATGAGGGGGGAAGATAAAGACTAAAAGAAAGAATGAAGTTTTGAGGAGTTCGTAGTCAAGTTAATGCAATGACCATGTAAACGCAAATCTTGGATGTGGACTCAAAAATTCAAGACCTTCTTGGATTACTTTACATTCATTTTGACATGAATGAAAACTTAAGTTTTAAAAGCCTTAAATTTTATATTATTGTTAAACCTAACGACAGTGTCTAATAAAGATTTGTTTAGATGTGGTTTAAAACTTTAGAATAGATAAATGTTTGTCAAATGTAGAAAGTTTTCTCATATAAGTACAAGTTTTTTTGTTTTGTGAGTTCTATTTAGAACTGAGTTAAAAGTTCATGGGCGGCGGAAGCAAAAAATTATGGGGGGGGGGGGAGTACAATGGAAACATGAACCCTGCGTTATTATCTCACTGAGTACATAAAATCAGAAATTCCTATTCAAAAGGTGCTGTTATTAGTCAGATTATTATTGGTGGGGCCTGGCCACCCAACCAAATTATTCGGCCCCTCCATTTCCCCCGCCCAAATGTATACACAAATGAAAAAATAATAGCAAGGAAGGTTTGTGCGATTGAAGAT
This sequence comes from Isaurus tuberculatus, assembly GCA_025447995.2. Taxonomy (NCBI): domain Eukaryota; kingdom Metazoa; phylum Cnidaria; class Anthozoa; order Zoantharia; family Zoanthidae; genus Isaurus; species Isaurus tuberculatus. The sequence goes on along the minus strand of JAOEHV020135902.1, from coordinate 11,462 downwards.
TCGTGAGTGAGTTGCAAAAGTACTAAACTTGCAAAATCAGCAAGAATTTTCTCACTTGAAAGCTGAAGAGCGCACTCATATATTGTAACGGTAATGGTTTAAGAAGGCTGGTCATATAGTTTATTTATGGCCCGAGTAGCGTCATCTGCTCGAGCGAAGCGAGGGTGCAAATGATGCTACGAGGGTCACAAATAAACTATATGCACGACAAATGTCAGGTGATTATCATTATTATCAATACACAAGGCCAAATTGTACAAATTCATTTAATAAAATTGTGTTTTGGTTTTGCATTGTTTTCTTTTGTTAATAGTTTGGCCTTCGTTTTAAACATTTTGCTGGTAGACATAAATTCGATGTCCTACAAAATGTTTTTGTTTTGGCTAAGTGGAGCACAGGTTAGAAGATGGCGATGAATGGCTGCTCTAATTACAGTCAATGCACTTGGAGTTAATACTTGGCCTTTTTCCGTTTTCACGTCAGGGAAGAACTTTTGCAAAATTTCGTTCAAGTCCGTTGGACTTACTGTTTTGAGATCCACTGTAATTTTTCTTTTCGCACACCATATTTTTCGATTTTTTTTACTCCCCACTCAGTTGCTCTCCTGGTGTTTTTCGCCTGAGCTTTTTGCCCAATTTCTTCTAGGTGCTGGTTGTAGTCCAAGTTTTGACAAGAAAAAAGTTTAAAATTTGGGGCTTCTTCTATTTTAATTTAAAACAAAATATCCAGACTTTAAACGTTCACCACCGAACCACAAAGTGACAAACAAATATTTGCTCCAACTCTGGCACTGAAATAGTATCCTTAGGATCTCATTGAGTGAAGTTGTTAGGTATCTTTGCTCCCAATCAGAATCGGGGTGGCAAATGCATATTGGCCCACAAAAAGGCGAGTTTTACATAGGGTAGTTTGTCATTTGGCCGTGCGTATTGATAATAATGCTTTGTCATTTTATAACAATGTACCTATAATGGAGATGAACTTTGATTGTGAGAAAAACAATTAATATTCCCTCACTGTCCAAGATAACTCTTTCCACTAATTTCATTATTGAAGTTAGTTACTTTTTCTTGAGTATGGCGTACATGCGTTGCTTCGACCCAAGACGGGTAAAAGGAATTTAACATAAAAATATAAATTAGATCATTTACAAATAAAAAAAGGTTTCATATAATTGTTTTTTTTCTCTTCTATTTCTTGCCTCTTGTACTGACTACTTCGTTGCAATTTCGACAAAGAGGTTGATTCCATGCTAGCCCATTGATCAAGTGCTTCAACGTACTTATTTTTTACATTAAAACGACGTTTTAAATGGTCTCTACCCACATTCTATTTTAGGCTAGTTTAATTTCTTCTTGTTTCTATTGCCTATAAAATTCATCAAGTTACTGAAGAGTTTGTTTTGCCAGTTAATATCAGTATTATCTTTATAATAGTATGATTATCAAATGTTATCGAGCTCTCCGTGTCTCAAAGCAACTAGACATTATAATGGTCTTCTGTTCGTCAGTTACCACAACCTCTTCCACCATATCTGGTATAACTCATGCCCTGTTGTTTCGTTAGAATTTTTAGTGCTCTCTATTTGTTTGTTCCAAAGAAAGGTTTTACGTTTCACCTGTTGCACGTGGGATTTGTAGCATACCATGTGTATAGTTAGGTATTTCAAAATTTATTGAATGATTCATTTCCTGTTCAAATATTTTCCAACAGCAAAAGTAGCAGTATAAACAGTGATGTATTTGTGGTCGTTCCAAATGACGATGAAGTGAATGCATCTGAAAGCAAAGAGAACACTTAAAAACATTGACTTTGCAACACGTTAAAAAGAAGTAGTCTGCCTCGCGGATTACAAAAATCGTTTCTACAAAAGAAGAAATCAAAATACAGAAGGATTTTAGCACACATCGTTACTTCAGTATCATATCACTCCTCAATGTTTGTACAAGATATTGCAGGTCGTGAAAATTTAAACTTAAAATTATCCTTTTAGCCTTTTTTCAAACTGACGGTTATCACATTATCAAACAAAAATCTGATAACAGTTTTCTTTAACACAAAGAAGAAAATAACCTTGACATTCTTGTTTAGTAAGGATCTGGTTCTCTTTAGATTTAAAACTCAGTGATCTTTCTATTTAAGTTAGTGGGGTCAGTTCGAAACATATAGATAATTATATGTGTTAAAGGTTGATGTGAACTTGGTATAAGACTGCCTTAACCTGATTACAGTCTGAACAGTAAGGACAACTTTTGGATAGAGCATTAATCAAACTAGTAAAGCTGCTGCTCGTTTAACCCTCCTCGTAAGGATAAAAAATTACGTTCCCCTCTGGGGACAAAAAGGTCAAACAAATGTTCGTAAATGTTGGGTTGTGAACCCAAAACATTGTGGTTGGAAAGCAGAGATTTTACCATCTGCTCCAACCATGGTTACCATACATTCAACTAGATGAGGTTTAAAGTTATTCTCATATGTTCTCTGTTCACTTCTCCCAATTTATTAAATGTAATACGAAACAATGCAGTACAAAATGCTAACTACAAATCTGAAGAGCGCAACTTTGATGACTTATATCTTCTTTGCTAATTTTTACTGTTTCAAAGGACTCCATTATTTATCTATCTTATTAATCAGGGAGTACCTGTTTTGAAAATAATTTGAGAGTTATGCAATTATAAGGTGTTTCGATCATACGTTAAGAAAGATTCTGACCTTTCTTTGGGTGGTGAAATGGTGTTTCCAGTTGTAACAGTAAAACAAGGTATTGCCCTGCCATATCTTTTAATATTTATTCGATCATACGTTAAGATAGATTCTAACCTTTCTTTGGGTGGTGAAATGGTGTTTTCAGTTCTAACAGTAAAACAAGGTATTGCCCTGCCATATCTTTTAATATTTATTCGATCATGCGTTAAGATATATTTTGACCTTTCTTTGGGTGGTGAAAGGGTGTTTCCAGTTGTAACAGTAAAACAAGGTGTTGCGCTGCCCTATCTTTTAATATTTATTCGATCATACGTTAAGATAGATTCTAACCTTTCTTTGGGTGGTGAAAGGGTGTTTCCAGTTGTAACAGTAAAACAAGGTGTTGCCCTGCCCTATCTTTTAATATGTTGAACCTTCTAAATGGCGAAATATGGTGATTTTACCTGTCACTAACAGCGTAAACTGCTGCATTCCACCACTTAAACTGTTGTTGGCCCGGCAAAGATATTTCCCGCCAAATACAGTTGTTACGTTGTGTAGATATAATTTCGACTTACAATAGTCGCATTCTTGATGAATCCAGGCATTTTGTGATATTTCGGGTATTTTCTCTGAAAAGAAAGACGTTTAATAAGAGGCAAACTCTTTTTTATTGGGAACTACTGCACTGAAGACTAGACGGACTGTTAGAAATTTATTGGGTATGGTTGGGTGGAAACCAAAAAATTCCTAACAAAAGCATTGTGCGAAGCAAACGAAACGAAATATTCAAACATGATGATAATGACGATGATGCTGATGATCCATAAATAACATTTTTGTATAACTTTCAAAAAAAATATGCAAGATACCTTCTTCCCATGTATTGTTTTTAAATACTTTCAATAAAAATGAGCAAAAACTATCTAGCTGCATATATATATTCCGTTTAAATGCTTGCAATCGAGCGTTTCGGTTTCGTATGTAAATTTTACATTTCAATCATTTGGTGTTTACAAATTTTGATTTCTTAGACGTTTTAAGTAAAACTGAAAATAATTAAAAGTAAAAATTTACTATAGAACACAATTTTGACATCACGGAATTTGAAATGGGCAATTCGCATACAATGCTAGAAAAAAGTTTTTTTTTTTTTTTTTGGTATTCTACTTCCATACTAGCAGAGGTCTAGCTTCAAGCACCCTAAAGAAGAGAAGATGGGAATTGGTAGATTATGTCTTGCGTCGCAAGACCAATATGATTGCTAAATCACATTGACATGGATACCAGAAGACTGTACCAAGAACAACATGGTGCATGACGGACGTTCAAAAAGTAGAGAAAAAGGGATGGACTAGTCATCATTGAGTAACTTGGTCAGGGGCAGAACGCGGAGGAACGCCGAAATCCGAAAGTAACGGCCTCCTAAAAGTGTTTTGTCTCCCTAAAAGAGGCTTTTTCTGAGCCTGGCTAGCCTAGTTGGTAAGGTGTCAGTCTATCGGGAGTGAGGGTCGGGTTTGATTTCCGGCCGGACCAACACGCAGGGTCTTAAAAAAATAGGAAGAAGGTGCTCCCTTTGTTCTAACATCTGCAAATGGTTAGACCTTTGCGTTTTCTTGGATAAGAACGCTAGACCTTAAGTCCAGTCTCTCTATTTTGTGAACTTAAAAGAACCCACACAATTATCGAAAAGGGTAGGGTAGTGATCCCGGTGTTGTGGTCTGTTTATTTCACTGAGAGCGATTCTTAGTTATTTAAAAATATGTGAGCCACTACAGTGAACTTTCTAAGACCCTCTACAGTTTGAGCCCTTTATTTGTTTGTAAAGCGCTTAGAGATTTAGTAAGAATAAACGCTACATAAATATTGTTATTAACTTTATCTTGAAAACCAAAACTGTAGATCAAACAAGATAAAGAAAATCTTACCTACATCAACCTCCAATCCCCCTATAACCTTTTTCCACCTGACTTGCAAAGGATAACCAAGGGCGCTACACTCAAGTGAGACATTTTGACCCTTAAAAACATGCAGGATTTGATCTCGTCTTCCAATTTTTATCCCAACTAGAATAAAAGAAATCAAATAGAAAGAGCATTGTAACATTTGATTCAGCTGTATTGCAGAAAAATAAAACGATGAGGCTTGTCGCTGGGACGGTGCATGATATTCAGCTTGAAAAACTGGAACAGGAAATTCTCAACAGACAAAAGGGGCTATTTTTTGGAATCGTATTATTCAATAACACCACTGAAAATAAATCTTGGACATCTATTAAGAAATAAGAGCTCAGACAACTGCAAAAACTAGCTATTTTGGACCCCTGATGGGAAACGAAAAAATGTAAGGCCAAAGATTACATGAAGGACAGCAGGCAAAGAATTGGGTAGCATTCGGTTGTGTTGGGTAGTGCCTAAAAAGAAGGCACAGAAATAAGATCTATTTTAGAGGTCTTATGTGCCCATTGGCACCTAAAGAGCTGATGATGATAATGATGATAATGAAATAAATCAGACAGCAAAAGATAGGACCTCCCTTCTGGCCCATTCAATTTCCTGGAAACTAACTTTACCTCTCTTTGGCGGTAGGATTATTTAGAGACAAAGTTATTTTTTGGTTTAGAGAAAAGGTTGGTGAGTAGAATTTCAGAATTGAACTGTGATTATTGCTTATATACGAATTTTTTATCGCTTGGTTAAGTGTGGTGTGTGTTACTTAAATTAACTCTTGATGTTTAATACTCTTTATTGTTTTTTGTTTTTTCAACAATGTACCATAAAACATCAAAACCACTGTATCTGGCAAACAACTTACATCACGTATGAAAACGTATCTCTTCAATTACAATTTCAGTCTTTATTTTTTTTTTATCTTTACTAGCATAACTGTTTTCTTATCAGTTATATTGGCAATTATTGCATTACTTTACGTACGACGTTTTAAATAATTCTTACCGTTATATGCAAAAATTTAAGACATTGCGATAAAGAACCTGCCTGAAAAAATTAAAAGTTCAATCACCGTAATCATTATTTTACTACTTTTCTGAATTTTTATTGTTTTAAATTAAACTGATTGATGTGTTAGAACTGTACTATATGTATTATTATTATTGTTATTTTTATCATTATTTTAAAGATGAAACAATAATGACACAATATTAAAGACAAGGAGAAACTCGGAAAAAGGAGTTTCTCCTTGTCTATATTATCATTATTAGTACTATTATTACATTATCTTTATTACTAACTTAATTTTCGATTATATATTTCCATTTCCCACCTTAACTTACCATATACTGAGTGCGTTCCACTCGTTATAGTGAGAGGCTTGACACCTCGTAACTTTATTTCCATGATACATGAGTAGTTACCTCCATCTTTAGAAGAAATGTTGCTAAAATACAATGGTTGTAAAGTTTTTTTAAACATTCCTCCATCAGCAAGCACTGTTTGTAGTATTTTGTTATTTTTTACCCAGTGTATCGCCTCTGGACGGACGTCAAATGTTTGCTCAGGAACAGTCATGTTGCAACTCAATACTAATGAGTCTCCAAAATGCTCCATATGTATTAATCCTTTTTCTGGACCAATTCGTGGAACAAATTTTCCTGGAAAAAAATTTGGTAGATTAAAAGCAAGGATGACATTATTAATGTCAGGGAATTTTTAAAGCAAAATGATGTTAAAGAACTATAATACTGACGTTACGACACACAGGTTTCTACAAAGGGCATATTGACTGAAAACATACAGTATACAAAAACGTTAAAAAAAAGTGTACCGAGTTTCAAAAGTTAAATCTATACAAATAGTGATACAGTACTACAATTTTATTACATATAGACACCGATGAAATACCAGGATTTCTCCAATGACAAAAATTTGGTATCAAATGAAGATATCAATTTTGTCTTTCACAGTGTGAAGATATCACAGTTGTCATGACGACTTCAGTCTAGCCAATAGTTAGTCTTAATTATTTTGTTTTTATTTTATTTTATTTTTTTAAATGTTATTTTTATTTTTATTTAGTTTTTATTTTTTTGTAATTATATTTATTATTTTTATTTTTATTATAGGTTTTTTATCGGTGTCTATATAATAAACAGAATATTACATGTCCGCTTGTGGATACGAATTTAATCTTCTTGTGTTCAAGAACACTCGAAGATAAAATTCGTAGCTACGCGCGGGCATGTAATATCCTCTACATGTTACATAAGCTAAAGTATATCAAACAGTATCACACATAAATAAAAATACTGAAAAATCTAAAAGCAGTATAATATAATCTAAAATGCAATTGAACGTACGTTAAAACTTTATTTATTTACTTACTTACTTGGTATAACATTGACACTAAAGCCGTGTTTAGCAGAGCTGTGCCAGTGTTTGGAGGAGTCTCCCGGTTGATGTGCCCAGCACTCATATCGTTTTGTAGCACTATCATCTTCTAAAACACTCCTCAGAAAATGTAGTGTAAATATGGTCCGAGCTGGGCAAGAAAAGACAGAATTAACTTTTAAAATTTTCTACGTTATAAAAAGATTATTAAGCGGACTTTGCAAGAAAAACAAGTTATTTTCCTTCTATATTAAATATAAATCAGTGAACCAATATACATATAATATACGAATATACACTCATGTGTAGACAAAAAGTGACAAGCGGAAAAATAGAACGGAGGGTATGCGAGAAGTAACTCAGTATGTTTGCACCGTTAAACACCATCACCAAAAATATTACTGTCACCTTGGTACCCTTCATTGTAACTCATGGTCACGATCATCGAAACTGTATGCCGAGGCCATAGTCATAAACATGGTCATGAAGACGGATATGGTCATGGTTGCAGTCATGGCTATCGTCATAATTATGGTCATGGTCATGGTCATGGGTCACGGTCATGGTAACAGTCATGGTCATGATCATGATTATGGTAAAAGTTATGATAATGGTCAACGCCATGGTCATGGTCACCTTTTCCTCTAAGCTTATGGTCACCGTCTCTGTCAAGGTGAAAATTAATGTTAGTGCTAAGGTCATGGTCACCATTATTGTTATGGTCATATTGACTGTTATTGCTATGGTTACCATTACTCTCATGGTCATGATCACCATCACCACCACTGTCGTGATCATGGCCACCGTTATCGTCAAGGTCATATTTTCCTTTACTGTCTAGTTCATGATTACTGTTACTGTCAAGGTCATGGACAACGTTGCTGTCCTGGTCATGGCCATCCTTTAGTGTCATTGTCATGGTCGTGACCACCGTTATAGTTTAGGTCATGATTATCGTTAGTGTCAAAGTCATGACTACCATTAATTTTTAGCTCATGATTAAAGCTGCTGTCTAGGTCATGTACACCGTTACTGTCTAGGTCATGGTCAGCGTCATTGTCTTGACCATGACCAACGTCATGATCAAAGTCAAGGTTATGGTGAAGTTATTGTCATTGTCATGGTCAATGTTACTGTCATGGTCATGGTCACCTTTAGCATCTGGGTCATGGTCAGTGTTACGTTCTAGTCTTGGTCACTCTCATGGCCATGATCATGATCAATTTCGTGGTCTTGCATCAGGGTCGAATCTTAGGCCATGGAAAACAACAATTAACCAGTTTAAAATCACTTATAATCACTAGCGTCATTATCATTAATATTGTCGACAACTTCATCGTCAATGTATGGCTTTAATGATACTTGAAGTTATCAGGAATCCTAATGAAATTGTTTTATTTCAATTGATACAGCATATTCTAATCTCCAGCGATTCATTGTGTTGTCCTATAGAGTTTATGACTATAAAGACATTATTTTGTACCTCCTTCCACTCTGGATGTAGTATAAACTCGTGTTGTGTTAAGTAATTTACCAAACTTGTCAAATTCATTTCTTCTGACAAATTGCACCATATCTGGTCTTCCATCTGCAATACACGTGACTGTAGCAGCTCCCCCCTCAACTATGTACACATTCTTTGGGTATGGATCAACAATTTTAACCTTGTCTGAAACGTTGAAAGTTTTGTGTTTTACCACTCAATTTAATCAACACTAGGTTTAAACGTTTTAAAATCGCCTTAAGAAGAGCAACAAGCTGACGTTTTGAGCGTTAGCCATATTTTTTCGAAGCAACAAGGACTTATGGTAAATACGTCAGCTTCCTACTTTTTTTTACTGCGATCAGTCATGACAAACCAAGTCTACCAAAAAATTGAATAATTATAAGTAAAGCGTTTTACTTACGTACTAATGCTTGAATAGTTTTATTAAAAACTATTTGAGCATTATGATTTACCACTTTATTTTTTGTTTAAAAAACCGAGATGATCAGGGATTCAAATTTCTACCATTGTGACAGTATAGGTTTGTTTTTTTGCCATGAACAGGCAATCTAGGAGGTCAGAAAACACAATAGAAAAGATTTAGCAAATTACTTTTCCTAGCAATTTCCTCTCTCTCTCCGACAAACATCCAAAGATGTTATAGGACAAGTTGTTGCCATATCGACTTTTCTTACAAAACAGAGGTGATCGCATCTTTACTGATGGTCGGACAAACTCCAAAATACAATGGTTGTCCATCAAAAACAAGTCAACTAGTTAAGCAATAATAACTGTTCCTGTCGGTGCGCCACTGAGTTATATAAATGAAAACTAGATATAGATTGATAAATTGATTGTCGTTGGCGAACTTACCATCAACAAACAAATCAAAAACTTGTGTTCCGCTTTCCAAACTGTTTGTTGCCCTACAAATGTATTTCCCTCCCAGGCCCTTGGTTACACGCCTCAGTTCCACCTTGTGGTTACATGTTTCACAGTCTTTGTAATACCTTGATATCGCGGATAGCTTTGGTGTTTTGGCTAAAAGAAAAATCAAAGAGCTTTGTGAGCTAACATTACATACTATATTTCATGAACCATTTTTCATAGTTACAATTTTATATCACACCTATAAGACGAACAATGATAACTAGTCTTTAACTCTTTTTACTCCATGAGCGACTGACACATTCAAATGACACGTTCAAAATGATGTTTTCAACTTCATGATAACCCGATATTTAATTTTACTATCTCAATTAAAAATCGCAACTCGGAGAAACTCTTGTACAGGTAAGGGAATCTTTTCAACAGCAACTTGTTTTTAAGGAAATTTCAATCTGAGCAACCTTTAGTTTTGTTTTTATGCATCTGGACTAAGTTTTTGAAAACCTAGTTCATTTTATCCCATGGGCTAAGCTAGAATTCTACGCATAAATTCTTAACAAGGAGAGGTTTTATCTGCTCACAAAATATTGTTGGGGTTTTCGAACAAAACAAAATAAGCTCTACGTAAAGTAATCCTAGAGGATGTTACAGATTCCGAATCAGGCTTTGTGGAATGTTTGATCCCATCCGTGGAATTCCAATTCCAGCTAGTGGATTTCTGATCGAAGATTGTAGATTCGGGCGGATTCGTGCTAGTTGATTCTCGATTCTTTTACAAGGGATAAGATGCCAGTTCTACAAATTATCAAACAAAATCAGTTTATAAAAACAGAAAACAAAAGCATGGTTTAAGAAAACCGGCCTCGACGACTTTCTTTTACGGAATTGGTTTAATATGAAAAGAGGTTAAAAGTCGTTTAAGTTATAGCATGGTTTTGGTTATCTACTTAGCTATAACTTAACTAATGGGTATCCACGCGATTTAATCAACTCTAGGTTGAAATGTTTAATCATTGCTATATTTAGAGAAGGAAGCTCACGTTTATAGCGTTAGCAACAACAGAAATTGCTCTGAAGAAGGGCTAACGCTCCAGACTCACCTTCCTACTCTATTTTCTGGCGATGATTATCAATTGAGCCTAGAGTGATTAGATTGATGGTTACCTACTCGCTGACCCTTTTCAAAAGTTTCTTTAAAAAGCAATTCAACAAGTGTTAAACTGCATTCAGTTTCTTCTTTCAGTGACAGTATGAAATATTTTTTTCCAAATAATTCTTACCAAATGGAACTTCCAACTCTCCAATCAATCTGCTCCACAAAACACTAACAGGATACCCCTCAGCCCTGCATTGTAATGTTGTGTTCCTTCCTTCAGTTACATGAATTTCTTCATACGTTTTCATCATTTGAACTTTAACTAAAGAACACAATAGGACTTATTACATGACTAGTAGAAATCCAGCCGCTTTCTATCGCAATTCCTGCAATCTAATTGGTTATCTTACTCGCTACCTATCAGCCGACAGATAGTGTCCATGGGATGATGCCCGGATCAACAAAGTATGCAATATGGCGTCTATTTCTTGGTTTTTGAATCAGTTATGATGACAATTTGTAGCTTCTAATTATTAAACAAATTCAAAATAAAACAAAGCAGCAACGAATATGGTGTAAAAATCTTCAATGGTAAGACAAAAATGAATTGTATTTTCAATTTAACAAGTTTTACTAGCAGCTAATTGACCATACCAAAACTGTTTATCGTTAACGTTTATTGTTTGACTTTAAATCAATCAAAAACGTAGTATCTATCAAAAAGTCTTGTTGTTTTATTGTTTCTTTCCTAGAGAATTTTAGTAGACTTTAGACTTTTCGTTCTTGTTTTTTTATGAGACAAATAGTCAACTCGGCGTTACGCACCTCGCTGCCCTATATATTGAATACTCGAACTCCAAAGATAAACAGTTATGACTAAACAGTTAAACAAACAGCATGATAATATTACATATATATATATATATATATATATATATATGTAATATTATCATCAGCT
>JAOEHV020135805.1:0-14511 GCA_025447995.2 Isaurus tuberculatus | reverse complement strand
TGAATTTTTTCATGATTCACAGGCCTGACCTCTGTTTAATATTCAATAGTTTAGAACAGGGTATCAAAATCAAGCCACTTCTAGTTTAGAACAGGGTCAGGTTTGTGAAGGTCCAGCGGCACACCCCCACCCGAAATTCTGGTGAATACCCCCCCCCGGTTCTCCTCCTTTCTCTCCTCTTTCACCATGTAACCTACCTTATCACTAGCCTCTCATCAACCCCACTTCAGTGTTTTCCTTGTCCTATATATATATCATCACTAAAAAGTTTTTCTTTCTTTCTTTAAAAAAGCCTTATGAAAACAAAAACATTGCAGTTTATTTCCAGAAGCTGTAACGCTTGTTACATGGGCCAAACTGTTAGGCATTTTAAGACACGCGTACAAGAACAACTCCTTGGTGACAGATCGTCACATGTGTTCAAACACTTAAATCTATACTGAATGCCATGAGGCCGCCTCACCAGAGTGCTTCAAAATTCTGGACACGGCTCAAACAGAATTTCAAATCAAGCTCAAAGAAGCTATGGACATTAAATGGTTAAACCCCGAGTTGAACCACTAAGTGAGACATGTCAATTTTTCTTTATCTTTATAGTTTTTGTTTCTAATAGAAATTTGCACGTGCTTACAAGCTATTTAAACTAACTTGTATTATATATGCATTTACACTGATGATGGCGTAGGAACGCCGAAACATGTCTGGAAATAAACCTTCAACGTTAAAAGTTGTCGTTTATTTTTTAAAATTGCAGTTTATATATTGCAAATATGATAAATATTTGTTTTTCTACTGTGCACTCTACATATACATGAGTTGACGCTCATTAAACTATCTTTACTTAACCAAAATTATAGTTTAATATAAACTGACTTTGAACAAGCTATATGTAAATATCACTGCCCTATGGTATTGTTAAACATGCTGTAAAAATTTGTATGAAGTGTGTCAGATGTAAAGATAACTAGCAATAATATTTAATCTTATAGGAAACAATTTAGAAATACATGAGACAAGAAATATAAGTGATAGAAAGCGACGTTTCGGTGCATCTAGCGCCATTATCAAGGTTACATAATTAATGTAACAAGAATACCAAGCTAATTACTTAAACACTTTAGCACGAAGAGAATCAGAAGGTACATTCAATGCTGGTTTAAGGTCTTCAATACACATTCCATTAACAAGGCAGTCAAATTTGTTCGTGCATTTCCTGATGACATTGAAGCGTGCTAAGAAAATTTTCGAAACAGCAGTGTTGTGTTCTTTACAGTAATGCTTATATATAGATGACGCCTTTGGCTTTTGACAGTGACTTTCAACGCGCGTGTGAAGGTGAATATTTAAGTTAATTTAAATATAAATGAATAAAAAACTTCCTTAAGAAGATGATACTCAAGACGTCATTTAAAAATATCTGATGCTATGCAATGCTTTCCACAGTTTCGAAGCTGCGACTTGAGAAGATCTGTCACCTAGAGTCACCCTAGTTTTAAAAGATGGCCTTGCAACCAACAAACTAAAACCATAACGGGCCGACGATTTGACTTTTGAGGGGGGGGGGAGGTGATTTTTTTCCGCAAGATTTTTTATTTTTCGTCCATCATTTCTTTTTTAACTTCGAGCAGATCGAATACATTTCAATATACAGCATTTTCTCTATTAAACGTTTACCTAAAAATCGGCGGTTTTGACTCGGTGTTTTTTGGAGTTTAATCGAGGTCGGTGCACTACGATTTTTCACACTTCCTATGGACTACTTGGAAATGTCTGGGTACTAATAACGATCTGGTTGCTGAACAGTGCAAAATATTAGCGTCATTCTACGCTGTAGTCTGATATTCCTTTATAAAGTTGCCCCTTCGGCTTTGCAACATTTTTCTTCATAAATTTGTGCATGATATTATTTGGGAGCTCATTTTCGCTTTGCACGCAATTTTTTTCTTTAAAATGAAGCTTGCAGAAAATTTTTTTCAAAATCACCCACCCTCCTTAAAAGTCAAATGATCCGCCCCTAAGAATAGACTTTGTTTGCTCGCGTGGCTACTAGTGGCATCATTGACTTTTAGGTCACTTGGTGTATCGTTACCAACCTAATGACGGACTTTGCAGACGGGAAGCTGCACGTGATAATCTTTTGGGATTAAGATTACCTGGATTATGATGCATCAGTACCACGGAGCTTTGTTATTTGGATGAGTTTTAAATTTCATAAGAGCAAGCTCGAGAAAGCACCGCGTGCCAACGGTATGTATATATATTCCTAATTACAAATTTCTACAAAAACCATATTAAGCTACGCAAGACGTACTATAAAAAATGCTACAAACACAAACGAACAAATAACGCCTAGCTTTGATTATCACAGAATGGATTTTACAAGAGTAAAGAGTCCAGCAGTTTTGTCCACGAATGTCTAGGAAAATCATATAGCAATTTTGTGCTTATAATAAACCATCCCGATAATTTATACTTTACTGACATAAATCTTCTGTTAAATTCAGTCATTGCAGGCAAAATACATTCTAAATACCTATACTTACCACAACATGTCAGAATCTGAACGAGGTAAAGAACCCAGTTATAAAAGGGAAAGGCACCTGTGAAATCGTGGGGGAAAATATTTGGCAAAGATGGTTCATATCTTTAATATGCATCGCCAAAATTCTTTGACATCAAGTTTTTTAACTATTTGCCAGATTGAGAACTCAAATATATGAAGCACTCCGTTGGTGGAAGGCCTTAGAAATTTTGATATATTTATGACTGTTTTTTGCTTGAAGCAGTTTTACCAATGCTTAAAATGCTTAAATTTGACTTTTACCAATATTGTAGAAGGTCTGGAAGAAAAAATTTCCGAAATCTACCGACAATATCATTTTGTCCATGGGTAGTCAAACGTGCAACTTAATTTATTTAAACTTGCTATACCACAAAAATATACAAAAAATTCAAGATAGAATACAGCATAAATTCGATCGAACTTGTAAAGTTTTCAACATTTTCTAAAGTAATTGTTATTCATGCCCAATAAGTTTGCGTGAGCTCCTTTTCGTGCGGTTTATAAGGTGGTCAGTTCCAGAGAATTCGCAATGCCGCCATTGGTACTATTAAGGTGAATTCCATAGTAAATTAATAAAGGCTATTAATTGTGTGACTCAAATTGAATACCGTATCTGATGCAAACCATCTCTCGCTTTTACTTTTTGATCCTGGCCAGTCCCCACGGGGTCTGCGGTCATGTTATCTACAACTACAAGTTGTCTATCAGTATTAGGTCAAGGGTTAGTACTAAAAACTTCGGAAGCCGGAATCTGTGCTTTCTTGTAGGTTTAGATAGAGTAGACTCTGAGAGAATTTCGAAGCTGAAATTAGCGAAATTTTAAGAATAGTAACAACAGATCCGAGGCGATATATTGTGAAGTATACAATGTCGCGTGTTGAAAATCTTCGAATACAATTAAATTATGTTTATCAAACTGAAAGATTAAAAACTATGGTAAGTTATTTTTCTTATCAACGACCAAACTAGCCAGTAAAACGAAAGCAAGCCAGCACTAACTTTATTCGATACTAACAGTTCAGTTTAATTGCACAATGTAACATGATACAGAACAAAACGCCAAGTAGCTGTAAATGCACTGTAAAACGGAAATACTAGAGAGCATTCTCAGGATAGCTAGGAATATTAAAAAGAATCATTTCAGCCTAAAATTGACAAAAATAAGAATATCTTCGCCGGGCTTGACTGAACAAAAAAATATATTATTCTAAAAACAAAAGATTTTTAACAAAAGTAGTTGTATAAAAAGAAACTAGAGTTTAATGACGTAAAATTCGCATAGGTTAGCACCCAATGAAAGAACCTCTTTTAACTTTATGAACCAAATCTAAGTCTATTTGAAAGAAAAAAAACTAATTTGGTTTAATAGATTTTAAAATTAAAAACCAGAATACTTCGATTCAGGCTAGGTATCTAATATATCACAATAACTGAAATACACTTTTTTTATAAAAATCAAAACTCATTCTGAGGCGTTCCAAAAAAATTATACGAAAGAAAGGTAGAAAGAAGTTCAGGCTAAAATTTGGTCAAATAAACCAGTAATTATTCGATCAATAGACATAAATAAAGATTAAGGGGGCATTATGATCACATTTTAGGCAGTTGGTAGAGAGAAGTGAAGGAGGATTTGGAAAGGAAAAAGTTTGAGGATGGATGCTAAACCGTGGCTCCTAGCAGATGGAAGGTGTACCTTTGGTTGGCGGACGGTTTGGCATCCGTCCATTAAATATTAGGCTCCAAAACAAAATTTTCGAACATCCCTTAAATTCATTACAGTTCAAATTTCTCTAAAAAAAACAGCTCCCCCTGCCCCCCTCCCCCTTCAAGATTTTCCTTCTCTTAAACCTCTTTGAAAAATCTGGAAATATTTATTATTTCTTCTCATTTACCGATCAATAACCCTATAGAATATGGTGGGAAATTGGAAGTTTCAAAATATTGAAAATATGATCAAAAGGCAACGCTGGTACCCCTTAAATCTACCATAAATAAGAATAAATCTGAGTTGTAGCAGCTACGTATGTGAAAACTGGCAGAGTTAAAAGCCTTTTTTCGTTACTGTTAACATGTGTCGTGAAGAATCGTGAGAATTCGGCGACCTGAAACTTCCACTGTTAAGGAGCTATTTGGGAGGACGGACCAATAAACAAATGGTTATGAACTGCGCTACACTGCTAGCAGTGCCTTTTGTTTCCTCGGAATGAAACGAAAGCACGAGAGGTAAATGTCGCGAGCGAGCTTGAAGAGACTGCTAACCTAGAGCTCTTACCCGCAGATCCTTAGACCAGTAGTCGCTAAACGGCTCGTGGACTGAATGACATTGCTGGCAGTTTATAGAAATGCTCAGAAAAACAAAGAAAACCCTCAAGCAGGCACTGGTTATATAGGAATCATTAAAAATCAGAGTCGGGTTGGGAGTATCTACAAACTGAGACCGAAAATAAGTTAACCCGCCCTTCTGATCCTTCTATTCAATACCATCTTATGAACATTACAAAGAGAATCTATGGTTTCTCTTAAAAAAATGTATTTACATGTAATTTGTAAGAAGCGAAAGGATAATTGCAAGTTTAATTGAACGTAACTCTTCAGTTATGTTGTCAGTTAGACTCAAAAGACATTAGCGTGCGGCTTGTTGCGACCACTAGCTACGCTATTCCACAATTACCAAGCCGATTATCGATAAACTGTAAAATACACACTTGTAACAAAATTTAAATTTAGCAGACAAAAACCAAAGAAAAACTCTTTAGGTTGAATTCCAAACATTAGTACCGACAAAACTTTAAATAGATAAGCGTCGTCTCCATAGAATTATCTATAAACAACAAAGGGAGAAATTCTGTTAAGTGAAGTTGCACCCACGTGTCATAAATCACTCCCTTAATACGCTGTGAAGGATGAGAGAAACGCCGCGATCCGGCGATAAATCCTTTCTACTGCAGTAAATCACTGATAAAGTTATTAGTGACTCAAAAACGGAACCAAACTCAAAATGTATTCGGCTTCAGGTATTTGCAAACTTGCTTTTGCAAGAAAAGGCAATAGCGTTTGATTATATGTAAAGAAACTATGAAACATCTGTGCTTCAAATCTATAAAGGTCTTGCCTAGACATTTTTGTAATTTCATCACAACATTAATTGGTCTGTTAATTACTCAAGGAAGGCGTTGCAATTACTTGAGTAGACAGAAAATTAATTTTGTTTTAATGGGGTAAATGTTCCGTGCACACTGAACAAGATAGCAAACCATGTTTTTTCCTCTTTGAAATATTGGAATGACGACATTTCAAAATCAAATTAAACTTTCTGAAGTATTTTAAGAGTTCCACAAACCGCTAGAACAGCATGAGGTTTTTGAAACTAGACAAAGCTGACACAAACTGATTGCAAACAGATTTTAAAACAAATTGTAGTGTAATGTAATTATCAACTTTACTATAAAGCGTTATAAAGTAAGAAAATGGCAAAGTACGGGAACGAAAATTCGCCCAATTGTTCACCGAACGATTTTAGTGAACTAAAATAATTTATCAGCGCATCTTGTTTGCTTCATATATCAATTTGGAAAGCGCGCGGCAAAGGGAAAAGAGTAAACGGCTTCCAAGATCTTATTTACACGTGTTTGACGCCTAATTAACTTGTTTAGGTATATTTAGTTTGTTTAAATTTGTTACCGCTTGTCGTTCCATGCATGTCTCCAATCAGTAAAAATACTTTTGTCTATAAATTAAAACGTTTATCCAATTTCTTTTCATTGATATATGACCAGATGTTATGATCATTATTTCTTTTGTTAAATTAAACTCTTTTAGTTGTTTTCTTAGTTTTATTTTGTATATCTTATCTAACTTAAAATCTGAATTATAAGTTGCTTCTCTTGAGTCTTTTCCAAACAATGCCTTTTGTACATTCAACGGTTGCTTCTCCACTTCAATTGAGACTAAGCTTAGCATAGCAACAATCATAATCCCAATACTTTCTAGTAGGTTTCAATTTTCCTTTTTACGAATACTGTTGACAAGAGCCACAGGAAAATTTGTGTTTTTTTAACATTTTTTTGGGGTACCGCTCATTTTGCAAGATCTGCGTAGATATGCATGCACAATAAATTAATAAGCATACCGACTTTTTTACAGAAGTACCCAAGAGGTCAAGTGTAAATAGTTATTATCAATGACGAGAAAAGTGATAAAAATCTCTTTTAATAGTTTTGTATTTAGAACTGTTTTTATATGCTTGTGAAAGTGAAAATCTAAACTCCAGAGTAGTTTACTGGTGTATTTCGTGTTAAAACAGCGGAAGCCAACGTATTTTGTTTAAACAAAAGATTTATGAATTGTATGTTCAAGAAATTAATTAATTCTTCTTTCCGTAAACCACGCAGCAATAAATGTCATTTTAGATAATCCTTGTTCCAACAAGAACATTCCGAAATACAAAGTTTGAAAATTGAAAGATTTTCGTTATGTACTTTGTGAGCACAAAAGTGCCAATCTTTCTTGGCAGTTGTGGCAAACGGTTTTTTTAACATTTCGGAGATATTTTTGCAAAGTTTGTCCTCGGAAGTTACAGGAAGTGTGTGGCACACTCCCAGACGGAACCTCGTCATCTGCGAATTTGCAAGACACTTAGCTCTTTTAGAACCAAGCGAAAATGTTATCACTCCGTCAGTCTTGCCGTCTTTAGATCACACTTGCAATTGGATGACTTGCGACACGTGATCTTTTTCTCAACTATCCTCTAACAAATAAAGACCACGGAATCTAGTCAGAACTGAGATTGGTACACAATTACTCACCAAAATTGAAAGATGGAGCACTTAACCAAAGCGAGGTACAGCTGGCCCGTTTTCCCACTTCAAAGAAAAAATCAAAGCACACGAGATGCTTGTTTTGGTCAATTTGGCTCAAGCAGCTTTGGAAATTTGGAGTATTTACAGAGCCCGCCTTATTCTTCAACACACCATATGCAGCATCAGAGCAATTATAACATGCGTGCTTTTACTACTTCTG
This sequence comes from Isaurus tuberculatus, assembly GCA_025447995.2. Classification (NCBI taxonomy): domain Eukaryota; kingdom Metazoa; phylum Cnidaria; class Anthozoa; order Zoantharia; family Zoanthidae; genus Isaurus; species Isaurus tuberculatus. The sequence goes on along the minus strand of JAOEHV020135805.1, from coordinate 6,929 downwards.
GATACTCCAGTCTCGTCCCACCTCCTTCGTTTCCGTTTATCCCAACAGAATCCAGTTTAAGCCTGTCTCACAACGCTCAATGTAGCAGCCTCAATTATTCTTCAAGTGCAGTCTCAAATACGTCAGATTTCAGTGACGAAATGGGTGAAAAAACAGGTGGGTGTTTTTCAATATTCGGACATTAAAGCGTACTTATAATTACTTAACGAGGTCGACATACAACTTACCCAGGTTTCCAAGAGCAGCGTCTTTAAGGTGACATTTTCAATGGCCAAAACAAAAATATATCTCAGTAATATTTGATATGGGTTACGTATACCCTTTCATAGCAGAGGCTTTGGTTTTGGTTCTGAGAGTTTATTTGCTCCTTGCACTCTTGGCAGGTCATGCTGTCAGTTAGAAAGACAAATAGGCCTGCCTAGATACATGTATATATATATATCACGAAAGATCATATTTTATACGAGAAGTAACAACACCCATCAGATGCCTTAGTAACTAATTTAGTTTTCTTCCGCGGAGTCAAACTGTTTTGCAAGTTTAGCTTAAAATTCTGAAAAAGGAAGCAATCACAAACGCATTTGAAGACTTGTAAACTTTCAAGGTTATGAAGAAACTTGAAACTCGGATCAAATTAAGAGAATAAAATCAGGGCGGACTCGACTGTTTCTTGATTTCGACTAACAAATGGTGATACATGTCGCTTAAATAGTAAGTACATGTTTTTATCCAAACTTATTTATACGAAAAGACAAAAATATTTATTTTACTAGACAGACCATTTACTTTCAATTAACACTGCTTAAAGTTTTCAAAACCACGGAGAGGAAACGAACAAAAACTGCCAAGCAGGAGACGATATCCAATAATGCTTTTGTCAACATATCGCTTGCGCACGGTTTAGAGGTGTTAAGAGTCCTGTAAAACAAATTAATCAGTACAGTCTGAAACCACAACCAGCCAGAATTCATCTGTAGAAAAAATCAGTTTTTTTGGTCTTGTTAGTTTAAGTTCTTGCCGAGAAGAGGCTGTTTATAGTCCTTCAAACCCGCTTGGTTTCAAGGTATATGCTTTCGTGTATTGCTCTCAAAAATCAATTTTCTGTTTAACTGCTATTTTTAAAGGTGTTTACTTTTCTAGTAGGTTTTTTCAACTAAATTGTTAAAATTGAAAAGAATGTTAACTTATACTTGTTTAGCAAACAAGAATGCGAGCCACATACCCAGGTTTGAAAGACTACTTATTTGTAATGATAAATGACATGGCGGCAGGAGACCCTTTTTGGCCACCAACGTGTAGCGCTCGGTAGGCTGCCAAAATACACATTGACTTTTTCCTTAGTTTTTCAAAGAAATATATCCAAATTATGCATTTTAAAAAAATTCTGATCTAATTGTAATTTTTAGGGACAGTCTATCGTTTTACGTGAAACAACTATACCTATATTCTTTCATTTCGTGTGAGTCGCGTTGGATGATATTAAAAGATATCAGGAGCATTTTGCTTTAGAATGCAGAAAAATATTTTCAATGCTACAGTTGTTCCGTATTAAATAATGAATAATATTTATTTTAGTGGTACATTTCTAATCAACAAGATTTTTTGTCACGACTGTTTCCAGCTCGAAACAAATTGTTTCAATTTTTTCTAATCTTGCGCAAAATTTGGAGGAATTTCACCATATATCTGAATAACTTCATAGAATATACAACAAGTCGATTCTTTCTCAGGTAGTATGATGAGTTTTTTTGTTTTTTCTTTGGTTTTAAGAACTGAATTCCTGATTTTCAATAAAGCTAACAGTTTCTCTTTGAAGGGCCAAGCGCTAAGTGAACTGACTAAACTTGGCAAGTACTCGTGTAGGTTTACAAGAGCAAAGTCATTTTCTGATGCTTTTATTGAACAAAAAAACCTTAAAGTCAAAATATTGTGTGTTTGTAGAATTAGACAATTAAGAACGCCGACTAAAGTTCTTGTAGTTTTTGATTTTGAAATCGTTTTGCTGTGCTGCTTATAATCGCCTAATTTCCATCAGAGTTTTTGCATGATCGTTTTAATTCACTTAACTTTTAAGAACGTTCATTTTTAACATATTCATTGATGTTTTGTTCTAGAACCACAGATATCACTTCGAAGAGTGCGCCAATCATGGTATTCTGCCAAAGTGCGATCGAGATCTCGAACAGCTTACACCACCGCCCAGCAGCTTGAACTAGAGAAGGAATTTCACTTCAGTAGATACATCACAAGAGCCAGACGTATTGAATTAGCTAAGTCACTCAGCCTTTCGGAGAAACACATCAAAATATGGTTCCAGAATCGTAGGATGAAAATGAAAAAGTCAGAAACACCATTGGAGAATGGGAAAATCAGTCCAAACGATATAAGAAAGTTTTACGATAGTGATATCACAGCGGAGGAAGAAAGTTAGTTTAAACTGTACAACTCGAAGTTTGGCTTCATAAGTCATGTATATATAAAAGATTTCTTGTTTTATTCTCAGTTCGGGTTGTCTTCACTGATTCTAGTGATATTTATATAACTATAAAAAGAGAGGTGTTCATTATACTTTTCCAAAACCAAAAATGTCTTCATTATAAGATTGCATTACCTTAATATTTAATTTCCCGACAGACTAATCTCCGTATCTTCGTGTTTCATTTGAGGGAAAAAAACTGAGAATCATTCAAGAAACATTCACAAAAGAGAGCTGAATCGGGTCTTTGTGTGATTTTGTTCTATTTTTTACAATCATGGCTTTGCTGACAAAGATTATCCACGGATTACTGTGTTTCCTATTTGAACTTGCAAAACAGAACACAAAGCGGCCGTCGTTCGCTCGTGCATTCCGGTCTAGTATGATATGAGTTCCGTGAATTAACACCGGATTATCTCTTTATAGAACTAAATCATGTACATTAACTATCTAGAAAGGTATAAGCAGTGACAGGAGCCGACGTTTCGAGCGTTTTCCTATCCGCCAATTAACTAGAACTGACTAGAACTGACGCTCGAAACGACAGCCCCTTACACTATTCTCTGCAGTTATCATAAAAGTTTCAACCTCGAGTTGTCTACATAAAAAATTTAACTCCTCAGATTTCTATGTCAGTAATATTTTTAGTATACAACTAAAGCCATTTAATCCATCAAGTTTGTTTTAAATTTTGCGGTTCATAACATTCAATAACTATTTAATCACTGTCGTGTGTGTATCCTGTAGAGACTTTCAGTTTAATTCACATTGATTTTAAATGGTCTCATATTATATATCTTTGTTAAACTAGTACCCTCCTTTTTTATAAGAGTTTTCCAATCGCTAGAACCAAGAATAATGGTATTGTATAATGTTCTAAATGTTCTTAAAGTTTTTCGAAACATAATAAATTGCAAGTGACACTCAATAGTTAACTCGCTACATTTATGAAACAAAAGTTTTGAGTCCTTGTCTGGATTGCCATTTGATATACTATAGGTAACTACAATACTTGACTTGTTAAATTCATCTTTTAATTGCCTATACTACAGCAGAAGACTTTGCACTGAGTAGTATTAACCGCGAACCAATACTTTCATGATTTTCTTCTATGTGCGAAACACAAGTTCGTCCTTTCTAGGTTCAATTTTAAAAATGTTTTAGCATTACAAAAAGTATGATTAAAAAAGAGTGTACTCCAATGTTATAGTTTGCAGGAATCAGAAGCGGTTTACTGACTTGTATTACAAAGTAAAAGTTGCATTGATAGGCCTGAAATATATATCTTTAGTCGCAGTAAGTTGCTGTTTAGACTTCTTGACTGTAAATTAAAGTTTTAACTATCTCAGTATAAACCATTAATCATTCGCGTGCAAAATCAACTTTAAATGTTTTTTATCTAAATCATGAAAACAAAAATACGATTAGCTCTTGCGTAGTCAAAGATAATAGTGTATATATGGGTGACTGCATACCCTATATTTATTGTGAAAACTAGTGCAACGGAACTGTAACTTAGTATAGAACTGTAGAAACATTGAGCCTGTGGGATACGGCTGTAGTAAGAGCGTGCAGGTATCTTGTATACTTGCATGCACCACAAATATGGGCACTACTAAGGCTGCGTTGGCAGAGAGCATTACCCCTAAAAACAACCATAAATAATGACATGTTTGAATCTTAGCAGCCCTAAACAGCTGTTTTGGACTTTCCCACATACAACAATATGGTGTTGCTAGCCCTAGGGCTGAGAAGGGTATTTCATTCACAAACTACTTGTGAAAGGAAACTATTATTTAGTATTTAACTTGTATACAAAACGTATTGTCAAAGTCTATTAAATTACACGCCAGCAGGGTCTTTGATTTTGAGAGTCATAGATCTTTGTGCAGTTGAATACATGTTTTAATAGTCAGATTATAAGATACTTGCTGCACATAAGTTTGATATACAGACTCGTCAAAAAGATTAGCTTCGGTATACATCAGTTTGTTTCACAGAGTCAGCCAATAAACTTAGTTAACTTTGCTTGTGTGAGAATAACACAATTACAAAATTCTCAAGAAATTGTACCTGTGTATATGGATTACGTAAGCAAATTGGTCTAGGAGTTTGATTTTTAACCCTTTCCAACTTCAGCTTTTAATTACTTAGCAGGAATAATTAACTTTTCGTGCAATAAATTAAAGCCATTCATTTTGCTTCCCTTAGAGTGATGATAATTTTTTTAAATTCATTTTTACTTTTGACAGCCATTAAAACTCTATAAAATAACCTTTCATTTATTTGGTGTGCTTAAAGGAAAGAAGCGATGTTTTAATTTCATTTTACTGACTTTTGAGGAACCCTTATTAAGAAACCATTCATTTAAATTGTCTTGAAGAGTAAAAATGATTGATGTTATTCATTCTTCTAACTTTTGATCCAGTTGATGAACCTTTATAAACTGAACATTTTTTTTGTTTGTTCTGAAGTGTAGAAATGATAGGTGATATTTATTCTAAAGTTTTAGCCAGTTAATGAAAGTCCACAACATGGCGATTTGCTTGTGCTTCTTAAAGAGTGTTTCAGCAAATTCTGACGTTGACAGTTTTTGCAAAGGGTCAAAATGGTCATGCTTTTTGCTTTGGCGTCCTGTACTCCATGCCTTCTGTCTGAAATAGTTTATTCTAGAAACAGCTGGTTAAACAAATAGGTTTCTCGATAAAGGTATTTTTTAACATGTAGCTGTTCTTATGTTTGTTTTTTTGGGGTGGTTTACACTACTCAATAAGCTTTCAACAACATTTTGCAAGTAAACATTTCCGGATGCCAACGCAGTAAAAGCAACAAGTTACAAAAAACTTAAAATCCAATACTATTTTACAATGCTGACTATATATATATATATTTTTTTATATAATTATTCGTAAGCAGCAAGAGGGGTACTGGATTTTTGAAGGAAGAATTGATGAAAAAGTCAAACAAACAACAACAAAGTTGCAGCTCGTAATTTGAGATCAATCATTCAATGTTTGGTTGATGACTAAATATTTTACAGGTAAACTGAAACCAGTATGAAATACACAAAATTATTATTCCTCTATTTATTGTGAAATTAATTAATGTCTCAAAAGATAAATGAAGTACTGAAGATTTTTATCAAAATATCAGGATGGTTATTCATAGTCTGTTTCAACAATGAAGGTTTATCAATACCATAAATATGTGGATCGAAGCGTTCTGTTTCCATTACCTTGTCTTTCTTTTCCATTCAGCTGAAACGGCTCTTATGAACAAACCAAGAACGCCGTGATATTTAAAACGACCAAAAATGACAATTGTTTTTTTTCTAAATCCATCAAGGTTTACACATATCAATATGTGGAGCAAATTGTTTCATTTTCAAACATCTTGTGTGTTTTTTATTTTGTTTAATATTCTTCAACTGTACATGTTACCGCTCATTCTGATTGATTCTTGTAAAAACCGGCATGCATTTTGTTTTCCAAAAGTGTATTAAATATCTAAAACTGAATTTTTATTCTCCTAGTTGTAATGGCCATTAACTTCTAGTTTTTTGACGCCAGTTTTATACCAGAGGCGACCATTATCTGTCGGCATTGAGCTATTGACAGGATGTTTAATTTTGTTATCAGCAACTAACCAGTTGTATTAAATAGAAGGCTATAAATGACAACACACCAGAAGATCCTTTGTTCCTTGTGACCTTATTTTTTATGTGTCGACCTTTGCAGAACGAAACCGGAAATTGTGTTGACTAATGGTGTACACACAGGCTGCAAAAAAGTTATTTCTCAGGCAATAGTAAGATGAACATCAATTTATTTTTCCTTCGCATTGCCGCTTAATGAGTAGCTTGATCAGATTTGAAACATGCCTTTCCAAATCGCATTTTGAGGATAAAACTTAATTTGTCTTCATTTTTCCCTATTTCCGGACTATATATATAGATAAGTAAAAACTACTTGACCTGCATTAACCTGAAAAATCCGATTAATGCATTTAAGTTAAAAAACACATAAAATGGACAAATTCTTTTTTTTTCAAATTTAATCAGGTCAAGAAGTAAAAGGTCACGTGACTAAAATGGCGTTTCATTCTTGTGATAAACTGATATAGAAAAGATTGTGGTTCTTGCTTTTGATAGGTTAATTAAAATTTGGTAGAAAAACATTCTTAAATAGATATGAAAAAAGTAAACTCACTGATTAATAAACTCACTAGCATTCGTGCGGGGTGTTTTATTCTGTGCTACACCGTACTGACGAGTCCCAAATAAATAGGATGAAACAGCCGTCTACGGTTGCAAATTCTGACTTATTTCGAGCTCCTAATGATGTTGGTCTCTGACAAGTTTTTTTTTTTTTTGCGTAGTATATCAGTCATTCAATTACTTGTTTTATGTAATTTGTTTTATGTAATTTGGGAATGGTTTGGGAAGAGAGAGGAA
>JAOEHV020135708.1:0-14518 GCA_025447995.2 Isaurus tuberculatus | reverse complement strand
GTCCCACTTTTTAGCCCTCTCCCCATTCCTTATTATCGTTGGCCGCGTGCAAGGCTATTTTTCGACTCATTATTTTTTTGTGACCGCGCTTCAAAATTTAGGATTTTAAAAGGCAAAAAGGGGGACTGTCATACAGTCTAAGCCATAAAGGTCTCTAACCATTTACCAACGCTAGAACAAATGTAGCACCTCATTATTTTAAGACTCGAAGTGTTTGCCTTGCCAGAAATCGAACTTGAGCCCCCGCTTTATAGACTGGCTTATTACCAGCTTGGTTAACCAAATGGTTGTTCCATTGTAACTGAATTGTAACCGATCCCTTTTGTGCTAGGTAATGCACCAGCTACTGTAAGCTAACCATTTCCTCTTTCAAACTTTTAAAGGAAAAACAAAAGTCAAGATGTGAGTTTCCATTAAGATCTTTTGAGTGTTAAATGAAGTTCTTCGTGCTAAGCAATGTAATCTGTTGTGGAGCAGATGCGTTTTTCATTTCCCTCTGAATGGAAAAATACTTGATTGAAGGTTAGCTCTCAGTAAAATACTAACACTCATTTTAATGACCTCTTGGGGAGAAAAAGATCACAAAAAGTTTCAAATCCCAACAGAGGCAGGGTTTGAAAATAGGACCTAGTGGACGGTTAGAAGACATGTTATCATCTGGGCTGTGCTAAACAATGTAGCAGCTTAATATTACAAAAATGTTAGAAAAGTTAAAACTATTTCTTAGTACTCCAAGAATTGTGTTTTCAGCTTCTGTTTATTTGTTGTGAAGTGGTCCTTCTTGTCTAACGAGACTTACTGTCAGTTTGTAACGTTTTTTGCGTTTCATTTTTGCATCAGGAAGCTCTCTCTTCTTTCCAAGAAGTTATCAAAAGACTGTGTCATGGAACTCATTCAGGAAACTTGGAAGGTGGAAAGGTAAAACAATTTAAAAAGTTCAGGACTCATTAACGGTGGACTGATAGACATGGGAACGGTCTAGAAAAATTCAACGAAAATTAAGGGTTGGTAGATGGGAAGGTCTGATAGGTTTTAGCTGGTTTAGGTTTTAAGTGGTCCTTTGTACAATATGTAAAGTTTATTTTAGAATTAAAAATATTAAAATTTTTATCTATGAATGGTACAAATAATAAACTTGACTTGACTTGACTTGACTATGGTTCAGCAAAGTTTTTGCAGGTCCAGCAAAGTTTTTTTTATGGTGAACCTGCTGTGTCTACCTACCTTAAACGTTAAGCTCTAGCCCTGAAGGCACGCAAGGTTCCGGATTGGTCTGTGCTCATTGGAAACTCCCCGAAACGGGCCTTTCAGTGTAATGGCTAAGAATCCAAACTGGTTGAAGGCAAACTAGTTTTCGCTATTACAATGCGTGGTTTCGATTTTCCTGGAACAGATTAGAACAAGGATCATCACAGTCAATTCTAGCTCTTTATTTTACGAGAGGGTGAATTAAAAACCGTGTCCATAGCTTAAATTAAATTTTTGAATAGAAATGAAATTACACAAAATCGCGCTACAGACGTCGTACTTTCACTCCCAGGTAGTAACCTACGAAGTAACTTGTTTGTAACTACAAATACTTATCAATAATTTTTATCTTATATTTCCTAGCTTCCCCATACAGCTGTTCTCAGGCAAGATTTTAAATTTTTAAAAGCGCACGAAGCTGAAGGACTCTTGGGTGTCTGTGTTTTTCTCATCAAAGTAAGATTAATAGCAGTATTTTCGTTTAGTTTGTTGCATGTAAAAGTCACTGCGTTCCTGGTGCTGAATGTATTTGTAGCTTAATAAGTTATCAGTTTCAAAGCACAGCTAACGTTTTGTAATTGTATCGGTTTTTAATCAAATAATCGAGATATGGCAAGGGGACGTAAAGAAAACCTCAATGCACATTAAGTAGAGTTGGAAAAATGTAATAACTGCAAACACGTTAGTAGTTTCGAAACACACCATTTTGGTAACTTTTTGGTTTTTTAAATCAAATAATTATTTTAAAGCGAGAAAAAGTTTGTAAATCTCTCATTGTTCCTTCTGTGAAATGGAAAAATTGTAAGCTTGTGTTAATTGAACTGTTTTGTGCTATTTTGGTTGATTTTTTGACGTTGATTTTTGTCTTTTCTTATTTTACGTGCAGCATATTCCACCAGGGTTTCTTCTTCCAAACTGGCCCCTCTACTTCTCTACGTTCAATCTTTACTTGATGCACCCGGCATCTACCGTGAGACAAGCTACAAGTGCAGTATTCAAGTATTTAGGTAAACTTGATTTTGTTTCTTTACTGGAACGTTAGATAAAATGTCTATACTACTTCCTGGATTAATTATATAATTTTTATGCAGTTAATAATTAAGCACTTCATAATATTTCCATGTTCCTAGCTATCAACCTACCTTTCTATCTATATATCTTCCGAACTATCAACTTATCTGTCAATCAACCTTTTGACCTATCAACCTACCTTCTCACCTACTTATAAGCTTCTCTTCCGACCTATCAACCTACATTCTCACCTACCTATCAACCTATCTTCCGATTTATCAACCTATCTTCTCGCCTACCTTCCGACCTATCAACCTATCTTCCGGCCTATCAACCTACATTCTCACCTACCTTTCAGCCTACCTTCCGACCTATCAACCTTTCTTCTCACCTACCTTTCAGCCTACCTTCCGACCTATTAACCTATCTTCTCACCTACCTTTCAGCCTACCTTCCGACCTATCAACCTATCTTACGGTCTATCAACCTACATTCTCACCTACCTTTCAGCCTACCTTCCGACCTATCAACCTATCTTCTCACCTACCTTTCAGCCTACCTTCCGACCTGTTAACCTATCTTCTCACCTACCTTTCAGCCTACATTCCGACCTATCAACCTATCTTCTCACCTACCTTTCAGCCTACCTCCCAACCTATCAACCTATCTTCTCACCTACCTTTCAGCCTACCTTCCAACCTATCAACCTATCTTCTGATCTGTCAACCTATCTTTCAATCAAACTTTTTAAATTTCAAGCTTCCGACCTAATTTTCTACCTACCAACCTACCTTTCTACCTATCACCTACCTATCAACCGTATCCATCCTATCTCATATCCCTTAATTACTTGCCCATCTACATACCACCAGTAAGTCTATCTATATAATTACCTGTCAACTTGTGTACCTAATTACTGACCACTTACCTGTCTACCAACTATTTATCTACCTATATATGTACCAACCTAACCATGGGCCAAGATTATTTAACAGTGTAACTATCTAATATCTTATATTATCTGTCAAACTGCCTAACTGTAAATTGCTGTAATAATAAGCACATGTTTGTTAATACATTGTTGCAACAAATTCAACAGTTGCCAAGGACAGCAGCAATCCTGTTTTACTAAAGTTAGTTCTACAAGGTCTTGCAGCTGATTGGAACATTGACACAGAGCTTATGAACACTACACTCTCTGTTTCTTCAAGGGGCTTAAACAATGGTGGAGCAGATCTGCTAGAGTGTAGTTACCCAATTAGACAACTACAAACTGAAGCAAGAGCTTCATCAGAGGAATACCAAACTACTAATTCGGTAAAAAGGATTATATATCCACCCTCTCCCACCCCTCCCCCAAGCCCAAGTCCAAGCCCAGGCTCCACTCCTCATTGGTTGCCCGCTGGTTTGGTTAGTGAACTGGATCGAGGATCGCCAACACCCAATTCAGCCGGTACCAGCTTTACAGACCAAATCGGAAACGTTGGACTTAGTCATAGTGGTTCTTGGCCATCTCACAAGCCTCGGAGAATAGGAATACGACACGTTGCCAGATTAGTAACAGGTTTGTAACTAGAAATGCAACGATGCCATGGTCCACGATAGGATATACATCTAGATAAAGGAGCTGTTGTACTTGGGCTCCAGTAAAACAATTTCTTTCAGAAATCACGTTATGATACTAGGACTGCAATGATACAATTTCATATGATGCAATACATATCTTTATACAGGAAGTAAGATACAATACAAGAGCTGCAATGATGTTATTTCACACAGGGTTCATGATACGATACTTGGGCTCCAGTGATACATCTTATCACATTATGATATAAATTATATCTCCATACAGGAGTTTGCGATTCGATACTAGGGCGGCAACGATACAACATCTCACGATTCGACGCTTTTCTCGATAGAGGAGCCGTGATACAATACTAGGGCTGCAGTGATACCTTTTCACACGATTCGATACTTTTCTGGATAGAGGAGCCGTGATACAATACTAGAGCTGCAATGATACCATTTCTCACGATTCGATACTTTTCTCGATAGAGGAGCTGTTATACAATACTAGGGCTGCAATGATACCATTTCTCACGACACGAAACATATAGCTTTGATACGCTGCTATGGCTTGAATGATGCATTTTTTTTTGATGCGATACTTATCTCCATGGAGGATTCGTAATTGGATGCTATGGCTACAATTATACAATTTCTCAAGTTAGGAGACAATTATCGATATGATTCTAGCATTATCAACAGCCTATAAGATTTTTTTAAAATCTAGTCATAAAAATACCTCAGAAGAATTCCTTGCTCAATATTATTCCATGGTTGTAATTTAACCTTATCACTACAGTTTTCAATTTATCTTGTTTGTTTATTGTGATACGTTTCTGAACTGATATTGATTTCATTATTCTCAGCTGCTGAAATCAAAGAATAATAAGCCGCCGTTGATTTTAAGCCGCACAAAAAAGCCCTTAAGGTGCGACAATACGAGCAACAAAATACTCCAACTTGTCTCGCAACATTGCTGCGAAACAAGTTGAAAAGCGATGCTGCGCGTTTTTCCACCGGTGTACAAACTTGTCTACACTATTCGTCGTAAAATCTTGTTTTTCTTATGCAAATCAAGGAAAAAATATCTAGTTTACTTGTCAGTTAATGGAAACTCAAAAAAATTGCCATGATCTCCTGAACATCTTGTTATATTTCTCCTACAGAATCCGAGCACTCGGCGGAAAGTTTAGTATCTGAGGCCTGGGAGTGGAGGGAAGGACGACTGTTCGCCTATGAATTAATTTTGAAGTTTCTCATCACAAATCATATCCACTATCTTTTCCCTTCATTTGTACTCCCCACTGCGCATGCTCGGGCAACTGTCTCGGTGGACGAAAATTTGATCGGAAGGTTAGTATTAGCTAAGATAGATCCTCGCAATTCCAAAGTTTTTATTAAACGACCGTCGAATGAATAGTTAACCCATACTCCAGTGGTGGATCCTGGGGGAGGGTCGGAAGGGTCTGGACCCCCTTTTCCAAACCAATTTTTTTTGGAAGGTTAACTACAAAACTCCAGGCCTGGAGATTTCAGAAATTGTTGGAAACCAGTTTTCGGTTCCGTCATTTTGCCAGCACGGAGCCGACACGTAACCGAAAACGATCGTTTCCGTGAAATATTCTGGCCTGATTCCATAATGAAATGCTTTTGGCGGGTAGCCTCTGATGGTCACTCACCTCTGCCCCCAAAGCAGTTTTCTCCGACTGTCTCTGCTCTCTGACAAAATTTGACATGGCGATTACTTGTCCTATAGATTTTGTTCTTTCGTGGGTCGTTGAAGAAAGTGACTGTTTTGCGAGGAAGGTAATTTGCCAAAAAACGTTTCTATAATTTTTTCTGAATCGAAGGTGGACTCTCCACTCCCCCCCCCCTCCCCCCTCCCTTTCAAGAATTCCTGGATCCGCCTCTGTACTACTATAATTATTGAATACATATAACCAAGTTATTTAGAGTTATCACTTTGTCACAATCCAAACTGCTGAGCAAGGCTGGAATTTTCCATTGTCGCTTTTATACATCGTGCTATGGTTCGCACTACTCCTGGAATTCCTGGAAAATTCCTGGAAAAACAATTAGTTTCCCTGTGCTCCTGGAAAATTCCTGGAAAAACAATTAGTTTCCCTGTGCTCCTGGAAAATTCCTGGAAAAACAATTAGTTTCCCTGTGCTCCTGGAATATTCCTGGAAAAACAATTAGTTTCCCTGTGCTCCTGGAAAATTCCTGGAAAAACAATTAGTTTCCCTGTGCTCCTGGAAAATTCCTGGAAGTTTGTGGAAAATATTTCAACTCTTTAACAAACAAACCAAAAACCTGTCGAAGCATCTGGCTCGCAATTGTACTTTTTGTATTTTTTGTAGACTCGATTTCAGGAAGTTTTTTCTTGGGATTTCAGTCAGTTAAACTTGACAGTTTGTTTTTCATCAAAACAGAATTAAGGGATGGGTCCTGAAAAAATTATTTTGCTACCCTTGAAAACTCCTGGAAAACTCCTGGAATTTTGTTTTCACCAATCAGTACACCCCTAATCACCCCTAATCTTTTGAACGATGTTAAACTGTGTAAATTTTCCATCAGGTGTTCACTTACTCTGAGCGAGATGAACTAAGTTAAAGCCTGCAATATGTAGAGTAAACAATAACTTAAAGTTAAAGAAATACTAACAAGTAAATGCTGATAAAAAAAAATATATTCTACATCGATAAAAACTGCAGCTAGCCATTATGTTTTAAAGGAAAGTAAAACCTAATAAAATTTATTTTCTAATGCATAACAATTCATTAAACATTGCATATTTATTGCTCGTTAAATGTCCGCTATGAGTAACTTCAATATCTCAAAACTTCCCATCATCAATGGTTCGTTTTTCTGTTTAAAAACAACAATAACTTTAATTGGTCCAACTTTTAGATAGGATCAATGTCAAATGTTGAGTTTCTGGAGCAGCCTGGAGATGGGCATTGAAACAGTTATTCTTTTACATATATTTTTGTCTAAAATTGGAGACAGTTCCCAGCGGATTCCTGTGAAATTAATGTTACTAGATCCCAACCTTTTTCGGCCGAGAGGAGTTTGAAAATCAGCATTTTGCTGAAACTATCACAGCAAAGTCTTTTAATTGCTCCCTCGTCTTTTTAACCTTTAACTCAGACAACAATATATAAATGTATATAAATATACAATTTTTGCTACATGGTGTTACAGAGCTGGAATACTGGTAATAGGCTCATGGTCCCCTCAAGGCCAGGCTCCCATTAAATACTTTATTTAACGTCTTTACGCGCGGGGAGTAGTTTCCCAATCTCCGGAGCCAGGGGCTCATGTTTTAAGCGGTCGTCGGCACAGAATATGTCGTGAAAATCGATTTTACGGATGGAGGAAAACCGGAGATCCCGGAGAAAAACCCTCAGATTGAGATCGACAACTGTAAGCCCACGTGCGAACCCCAGGATTCGAATTCGGATCCGTAATGGTGGGTGGCGTAAGTGATAACAACTAGGCCAACCTGACTCCCAAAATATACAATACAATATATATAATACAATGTATATAATAATATATATATAATACAATATATATAATACAATATATATAATACAATATATATAATACAATATATACAGCTAGTTAGGAATTCAGTCCATAACCACCCTCTTTCATACATCACATCACAAAATTGCAAGAATCATTTTTAGTTATCAATGAAATACCCTTATATAGATTTTTTCTGCGTTAACAAATACGTTATTTTCACAAGTGAAATTATCATTGCTATACATGTAAAACATCGACCCCCTTTTTCGATACTCTAGTTCTTTGTCGCTGGTTTTTTATCAACTTTTTGTCAATAACTGTGTTTTCAATAGAATGCTTTAGAGTTAGCTAAGTTCACTTAGGAAAGATCGATCCGTTCAATACCCAAAGAAAAAACTCATATATCTGCGCGTCCATGTAATTTTCTTTATGTCAGCCTTATAAACAAATCTGCTTAGTAAAGAAGGGAAAGATTTTTAGCACTCGGGGACAAATTTGTATTTCCGTGCGTCCTTGTAATCTTCCTCTTTGGAAGGTTTTTTTTTATACAAGGGTGCTCAGTAAATAAGTGAAAGATTTTCAACAGACGAAGATAAAGTTCGGTTCTTCACACAACTATGTAATATCCTTTATATTTTTTTTGTTAGACTAATCTTTACTCGTTTAGATGGAAAATGATTATTTCGGTTATCAAAATAACAGATTCTAACACTTTTTCTTCTCAGTCGTTTTCACGCGAACTGTCTTTCGCATCTTAAGATTACTCATGGTCATCTCCTCTACCTAACAGTGAAACTAATCCCTTTATCTCAAACTAACTATTAATCCGTAGAGGGACTCTCAGAGAAGGCCTCTCCCGACCTCATTTGAGAGAAAGGTGAGTATTTTCCTGTGATAACCAGAAAATGTCTAAAAGGAGAAGGATTTCAATTTTACATTCAGCTATCTTTTTTGTGTTCCATTCTCTTCAGCGCACGGTCCAGGCCAATATGAAAAATATAAAGTAAAACGTATCTTACAAAGAAAGGTTTGCAGTTTTAAACTCTACGAACTTTTGTCGATTTTATTGCATTTTAATATCAAGCACACTCAAATGCTTCAAAAATATTATTCATCAATTTATTTAGACCTAATAATATTAGAATTTGTCACACTAAAAATTCAGCTTGGGCTTGTTCTTAGCTTGTTCTTGATTTATAAGCAAATCGCCGTCTGAATGTTCCTAAAAAGTTTGGTTTTACGAAAGAGTGTAGAGTAAAACGAATGGATGTAAAATTAATGCTTTACCATTAAAAAATTCCTGAGACTCTAAAATGTGACTTTACTTGTTCTCAGGGCTGCAAATCACAGACCGTCATCTGACATAGGCTGATCACAGCTTGCTATTGTCCGAAAGCCCCAACTGTTTCGAACAATATAATCGAACAAATTTTTATGATTATTCCATTTTAGATTAGGAAGAATAAAAATATACCTTGAGTTAATCTTACTTTATGTTAGAGCGATTTCA
Organism: Isaurus tuberculatus; assembly: GCA_025447995.2. Classification (NCBI taxonomy): domain Eukaryota; kingdom Metazoa; phylum Cnidaria; class Anthozoa; order Zoantharia; family Zoanthidae; genus Isaurus; species Isaurus tuberculatus. Next base: position 5,649 of record JAOEHV020135708.1, on the reverse strand, counting down.
AAGTCACGAAACGAAGATGTAAGGATATAAAGGATTTTTGGCGATGTCCGACCAAACTATGTTTGTTTAAGGTTACCGTACCGTGTTTTGCGTCAAAACGATACAGTGCGTCTGTTTTATACCGTAGATACCTAAACCCATATATCAAATTAAAGCTTATAGAGCTGGCTTTCGAACTATACTAAAACTTCTTTGCTCAATGTATCAGTACTCCAACTGTAACCTTCCAAGTGCCTTTGACAGCTTTTTCATTCCTATCAGCACAAGACAATTACGGTACTCGCATAGCATCAAAGATCACTTTTGCTTTTCCAAAAATTAGAACGAATTATGGAAAATTTAATGTTAGATATTTTGGCCCAAAAATTTGGAATGACATTGAAGAACAGTTAAAAACTTTAAGTTTTCGTTTCTTTAAACGGAAACTCAAAAAACGTTTTCTTGCTAAATATATCACTAATGATATTTAAGGTTGCCTTAAAAGCTTATTTAACATAAATACCTGCTTTTTTATGTGGCTTTTTCCCCCTTTATTTTTCTATTTATAACATCCAGTTTTTTTGTTTTGTTTTCTTGTTAAAATTGATTACTTAAAATGGAATGGGCACCTGACTCGATTAGCTTCTTTATAGTTATTTCAGGTGTCCAACCACATTAAATCTGTCAAATTAAATAATTAATTGTAATAATACTAAAACTTTTGAACAAAAAGGAGCGTCAAAGTCGCCTTTCGAAAGTTACAAGTCCAAGCGAATTGATATTTAATGATTTAGTTAGTCCGCCAGTTTCCAGACCAAAAGTGCTAAAAAAACGTGTCTGCGATTTTTTTTTTCGAAAAACTTTTTAGAGCATCTTTTGTACGGTCTATAGACTTTTTTTAAGCTCTAATTCGAAAAAGCGCCGTACCTTTTCTCTACGATTGGATATGGAAAAACGCAGACACCTTTTTTAACACTTTTGGTCTGGAAACTGGCTAACTAATTAAATCATTAAATATCACTAATCGCTTGGACTTGTAACTTTCGAAAGACAACTTGACGCTCGTTTTTAGAATCCGAAAAAAATCTATAAAAATTCACTTTTGTTCAAAAATTTTAGTATAATTTGAAAGCTAGCTCTATAAGCTTTAATTTGATATAAGGGTTTAGGTATCTACGGTATAAAACAGACGCACTGTATCGTTTTGACGCAAAACACCCCTGAAGGTATACGGTAACCTAAATTCGTTCGGCTAAGATGGGGTCTCTCTCTCTCTCTTTATCCTCTTCGTTCCTAGGTGGAACATAGGTCTTCCACTAGTGCTTTCCACCTCGTCCTGTTCATTGCCGTTCTCTTACATTCCGTCCACGTGATGTTTTTTGCTTTCAGCTCTGCCATTCGCGTTCTCCTCCAGCTCTGTGTGGGGCGCCCTATCCTCCGTTTCTCCTGTGGGTTCCACTCCAGTGCAACTTTAGCGATGTTTCCTTCTTCACTCCTCAGTGTATGTCCGATCCATCTCCACGATTTCTTCTTCGATCTCTTCTTTATCTCTATTGCGTTGGGTTTGTTGCCATAAGTCCTCATTTCTTATTCTTTTAGGCCATCTAATGCCATCTAGATGGGGTCGAAGTAGGACATGTTCATTCGAGAGAAAAAAAAAATGCAGTCTTGCATCTTAACTAAAACTAAAAGTAAATATTGTTAAGAAAATAAACAAAAAGTACACAAGGTATAAACAAAAAGTAAACGTGTGAGTTATAGAGCACGGGATATATTGACACGTGGTTAATAACGGAAGTGATATACTGAATAATTAGTTTGAACTTTTAATAATAAATGTTAATCTTTTTCCTTGGCAAGGGCCTGGAGCGAGCTGGCTTCGTCTCCTACTAACGACTTTGACAACTTAGATGTTGAAACTGAAGAACTCTTCATGTAAATATTACTTGTATTTTCAGGACCTAAACGTTGCTTGATAGTTCAGTGACATATCTTATCTTTTGTCTGAAGTGTAACAGGCTGGCGGCTCAGTTGGTAAGAACTCCGAGGTTCGAACCCCGGCTCTGCCAAGATTTACACAGTTGTGTGACCTTCCTTTCAACCAAAAGCTGACTCAGCTTTTCATTAGAAAGACCTGAGATAAACGCCGGTCCGTTTAGCCACAATTCTTGTCCAAGATTTTAGCTTGGCTTTAACTTTTTGTGACCCACTTATGAAAAGCTTACCAACTGTTCCCCTGATTAAGAAGATAAGTCTTGTCTTAACCTTGACTTAAACCTTAACGGGTAAGTGAATAATCTGATCTGATTGGTCAGTAATCCTTTTTTATGCTCATAAACGGCGTTAAGGGTAAAATAAGCATAACTGTTAAATATCTATCTATTGCTTTGTCTGCCGAAAAACCTACTTGCAGAATTTGAATTGAACTAACTGATACTATTGCCTTTCATTTATAGAGTAACCCATAAAAAGTTAGTTTTCCCTTACCAAAAGTACTTTCCTTCCTTTTGGAACGTCTAATTTTTGGGCCGAGGCTGATGCTTGATGTTTCAGCCTCAAATGTTCTTAAAATGTTCGTAAATATAGTGCTATTAAAATTCCTTATATATCATTTTCAAATTTGAACATAACACTTTGTTCTGGTCATCATGCGTTGCCCTCAGAATCCAGGAACTATGATTTGTTTTATTCGATGTTAGAATTTTTATAATCACTATGCTGGTACTGTATAGAGTTAGTGAAACAGAATCGAGTCTGTGTCTCTTCAAACGATATAATTGTACATGACAAATAATGAACATTAAACTGCATTAGCCAAGTCGCAAATTATTTCTATGATCAATATAGTTTTCTGCAGTATCAAAAAATGGTCTCCATATCTCCTCACCCTCAGGGAATATTTCTAGTATGTTCTAAAGTTTTGGACAATTTTCAGCCTGACGTTCTTATAAAAAAAGGTTCTAATAAAAAAGTGTATAATTGTCAAATCTCTGTCTCATTCTTGGTCAGGAAACTTCCTTGCAGAATTTGAATTTGAACTAACTGAAACTAAACTCGTGATTCACCAAGTTTTCGAGCAGATATTCTTCTGAAAACTTGTTGGAAACTTTGCCTTTAGTTTATTCAATAATTCACAAAAAGTTAGTTTTCCTTGACCAAAAGCACTTTCCTTCCTTTTGGATAAAAGATAAAATTTTTCCTGACCGAATTTAAATTTCCTTGATTTTTTCCTGACCTGTGGCAGCCCTGCAGTTGTTCACTATTGTTTCAAGTGTCTTAAAGTTTGACATAAGAAGTAGCGCGTTGTCCGTCACAAATTCTAACCTCAAAGTTTCTGCAGGTTTGAAGCAACTTGTGTCACAGCCATATTTTATGGATATGATAAACTACTACGTTCGGAAACATTCAATAATTATACTTTTAAATTTAGCATTTCACTCAATCAAAGTTGCCTTAGCGCCCATTGCAAGTACTTGATTTTACATTCGAACCTCGATTATCTGGACTCATTGGAACCTAGGTAAATATTTCGGGTAATCGAGAGTCTGGATAAACGAAGATTTGAATATTAATGAGACATTTAAAAAAAGTTCATATAATCGAGGTTCGACCATAGTACGCATGTTTTTAATGATTGTATACATCACACTTTTTTAATAGACAATTTACCAGTAATTCATGTTTGCAACCTTAGTTTGATGTTTTAAACGGCTAAACATAAAGCTTCAAAAACTTTAATCCTTTTTGTTGCAGGTCGAAATCGGAGTTTATTCCCTCATCCTATGTGTTGAAAAGTCATAGTACAAGCACTCTTCTACCAACCAGAACATCACCTCTACACACAACTACATCTATAAAGGTATCGTTATTTGTTGTTTAACTAGGTAGTTTGGTTAACTCCCCTGGTTTATCACCCCCGGGGGGGTACTTCCTTATATTGACTATCGCTAACTTTCAGCCCTCTACATTTAAGCCAACGCTTTAGTTGTTCAACTGCATAGTCTTCGGCCTCTCTTTAAAATTTTGATCCCGGAATCCCATCATTTTCGTTAATAGTTAGTGATAAAACTCGACAAACTATTCGAAGTTGCCGCCATTATCCTTATTTAAGATGGTTTGTTTGTCCGAATCTTTGCGGGGGATCACATTTCTTGACGTCATTACTGCGCAGCGTTATTAATCCATACATGACTTACGACACACGGTTTGAACGAAGAGTGTTGTAAAACTTTTGAATCAGTTTTGTTTCCCAATATAAGATTTTCATCTCTTCTGTGTCTATTGTAGCGTAATAGGCATGTAAAACATAAGTACTCTTGTCCAATGAGGTGAATAAACTATTTTTTTCAAATGTCTTTATGCTTGTGTCAGGTATGCTTAGAGTTTTTTGTTGTTTTTGTCTTTACTAGGAAGAAAAAAGTGGATTTGCATCTTTTGGAAAGAACAGCAATGGAACTAATGAGGTGATTAAATCATTAAACTCTTTCTTTTTTTTAAATGGCGCAAAAGGGTTTTATATTCCGGATATGTGTGCTGACCTTTTTTATTGTCTTTTAGGATCCTGACCATCGTTGTGGAAATCTAATCGAACGCTTCTCAAGGAAGACCGCGTATGTCGTTTTCTTAGTTTCCGTTTAGTAACTTCAAAAAGCTCTCTTTTGACGAGTGTTGGCGCATAATTTACACAATATCACCGTGAGAAGTGACAACGTAGAGTTTATACTCTGACGAATGGCTAACTCTCGAAATATCAGCTCCTTACACTACTTACAGCAATGGTCTTTGTTGAATGCATCTGTAGACAGGTTATTCGAAACTGTCTTGGTTGAATGCATCTGTAAACAGGTTATTCGAAACTGGCTTGGTTGAATGCATCTGTAGACAGGTTATTCGAAACTGTCTTGGTTGAATGCATTTGTAGACAGGTTATTCGAAACTGTCTTGGTTGAATGCATCTGTAGACAGGTTATTCGAAACTGTCTTGGTTGAATGCATCTGTATAGACAGGTTATTCGGAACTCTCTTGGTAGAATGTATCTGTAGACAGGTTATTCTAAACTGTCTTGGTTGAATGTATCTGTAGACAGGTTATTCGAAACTGTCTTGGTTGAATACATCTGTAGACAGGTTATTCAGAACTCTCTTGGTTGAATGTATCTGTAGACAAGTTATTCGGAACTGTCTTGGTTGTATGCATCTGTAGACAGGTTTTTCGGAACTCTCTTGGTTGAATGTATCTGTAGACATGTAGTTCGGAACTCTCTTGGTTGAAACGTTTTTACATCGTCATGCAAAAATAGAGCAAGGTACAGCTGCTCTGACGAATAGCTAACGCTCAAACGGCCAGCATCTAGATTTACATTAATCCTAAAAATTTCAACCTTGAGCTGTCTAAATTTTGCTTGGTCGCCGACGCACGTCAATGGTTCTTTTAGAAATTGTTCCACGAGCAAGAAGCCGTAGACACGTAATTCAAACAGCTCACGGTTGAACTTTTTATAACCTCGCTTTAAGTACTGTAAGGGACATTTACTTTGACGAAGGTAACATTCGAAACGTCAGATGCTTTCACTGCTTAGTTTATACAACGACATTAAGGATACACAGGACAAAACAGGGGTGTTTGACTAAAAAGCGCGTAACTCGCAAAATATTCGGCCAATCTTAACA
>JAOEHV020135609.1:0-14518 GCA_025447995.2 Isaurus tuberculatus | reverse complement strand
CTCACTAATTTATGGCCAAAAAAAAAAAAAAAAACCAACCCCATTTTAAGACTGGTTTGCCACAGGCAACCCAGTAAAAATTCTTTTTGAATTGTGTACAAACAATCAACTATCTTCACCATTAATCTCTAAAGTTACGTTAGGGCGGTTTTTAAAACACTTTGTTCACATTTTGCTCCGTATGATAAAAACTTAGAACTTTTGATATTTCTATTTTGCAAAATATTGAGGTCGACTTATAGACGGAAATTTTAAAATCTACTGTTTTTTGGTCACTAAAATAAGGGGTCAATTTATACACGGGGTCGACTTATACACGGTAAAATACGGTAATCTAAAGTTGTCTTTGTGTATGATATTTCTTTAAAATTAATTTTCTATTCTCCGTTCATAAGTAAAAACAATAATGATATTACGTGCTGTAACTGTTCACGATTTTGCATTGGAGAACTAAGAAAAAGTACCGCTTCACGTTAGAAAGAACAATTATTCGGGGACACTGACAACACATTCAAACATTTACCACAAAATTCTTCCCAACGAATACAAAAAAAAAATGATAAAGTAAGAAAATCATCAGTCAAAGAAGTAAATGTTTGGAAGTTTTCTCCCTTGAGGATTTTAAGTTTAAGTCAACAACTTGTGCTACCGACTTTTTCTAAATTGTGTAGTTAACAGTTTTTCACTAACTCACGTTGGACGTGATGTGATAGATGATAGACGCCGAGCAGGCTACATAATCACATAGAATTTCAAAATATGAGTGGAACAATTGTTTTATTAAATTTAAGTTCAAAAATAAAATTAATCAAACTAAAGTAAAAATAAATTTTTTGTTTTTTTTTTCGGGGGAGGGGGGCGGGAAGAGAGAATTAATGGGTAGTATGGTATGTTTTTAGTATTGTAAATGTTTCCTATTGAAGAAACTTAATAATCAAGGTTGATTTTTTAAAAAAAGTTAATAGCTTTCCACTGGTTTCTGTGTACGTTTTATCAAGAAACACTCCGTTACATTTTTGACATTTTATTAAGTCTTGGTTGAAGTTAGGAATATCGAACATTCCAATGAGGTAGGACAGCCTTTTTGCGGCCTTTGAACTTGGGTTTAATGGCGCCGGCCTCATGAAATAAAACAAACCCGGAGCTTACTAATATGAAGCAAAAACAAGAGTTCTCGGACGGTTAGCAATTATAAATTTCACTGCTGTCTAAAATGTTGTCAAAAATGGTTTGAGTATCCCGTTTTAAAAAGGTTTTCATGCCAGAAGTCCTCGCTGGATTTAGACTTAAGACAAAGTACAAGTGACACCTCTTTCTAGAAAAGTTTGCAAATTTGTGCCCCTTCCTACGATAGATAGTTAAAATCGGGATCATGTTCTGCTGCACATAGCCGTATAGCTCTTGTAAGGGAGGAACCCTCTCCTTACCCCTATTTCGGGGTTGAAAGGTCTCGTGCCGACTCATTTGTTGATGACGAGAAAATTAGATTATTACATAGCTGGCAAATTCACGAGTGCGTTTTTTAATCTGAACATATGCACGGGTGGTCGCGTGAGCGTACACTAAATCTGATGGCGAGAGCAAGTTTGTACTTTGAACTTTGATCTTTTTTTGTGAACTGTTTATTTCGTGCGGCAACTTTTCACATTAAGCTGTATTTTATGTCGGAAAATTTAGTCTAAGTTATTGGTTGTTACAGATGTTGTCTTATGCCCACATTGAACTAACTTTGGTTCAGTTTTGAACCGATTTTCGAGAATTCATGTTAGTTTTTCCAGAGAAATTTGTGAACTAAACCCTACCTTCTGCATAAATTAAAATTATCGTTTTACATGATTGAGTTTCCGCATCAACCAAGCGCTCTTTTCAGAAACTCTATTCAGGAGAATTGTGCATTCGGTCAGTTGGTTTCTGTGTGAAACAATTTTAATTTACCTCATATCTTTATTTCTCCATTAAAAACTACTTGAAACACTGGTTTGCCGCTCGTGTGAAACAATAGAAAATAATATCAGGACTCAATAAATTGCAGTGTGATTGAGGAAACTTGATACGAAATTGTGGGCTATGTTATGAAAGAAATGGTCAATGTTTTAGCTGTGCAGCTATCGAGTTATGGATGCACTTGTTAAGTTTGGAGAGCACTCGAGAAGCTAGAGAAGCACTTGGCTTCGGATCGTGCTACTCCACCGCTTCTCTCGTGCCCTCCAAACTTACCGCGTGCATCCATATAAACTCGATAGACGTAACGCACGCTAACCCCATGGACCATTTCTTAATTTTAAATTTTTGTAACGTGAGTTTGGGACGCCTGTGCTTTATGCAAAAACGCAATCGACCAGCGGACTTTTAACCGCTTGCATGCGCCTGCTGATTGAAACTTCAAGGAAGGCAGAGTGCATGTAGTTTTTCTTGGCAGCTTAGCGCGAAATGAAAAATGTAAGTAGTTACTGAAAAGCAAGAATACTTTTCATTTTGTAAAACTTATTGCTTGTCTTAAACTAAAACCCGTCCGCTGTTAGTTTTTTAATCTGTCATTTTAACGTTTAAAAGAAATTTGAACTGTTCTTCGATAAAACTGTTATTTCAACTATACTCATTGTAGACATTTATCACTCATTTTCGTTTTTGCAGAACCATTTTAAAGGGCTGTTTTTGGAAACTTTAACAGAAGTCAAACGTTCCCTGAAGAGAGAAACAGACTTTTGAATATTTCAATTGGACTTGGTGCGCAATTTGGAGGTAAAGATGGCAGAAGTGTAGTCTTCCAAATATGTAGGTACAAATTTATAACTTGACTGTAAACGATTTGGCATTAGAATTGGTGTAATCGATCTGTCAAACTCAAAGTGGTCATACAATTTATATGAACTTTGATAATAAACAAAGCTATTAAATTCCCGCCTCTTTCACGATTTCATGTACTTTGATCTTTGAACTAGAGTTAAGTTTGCTACAAAAGACGTACGGTAAATCCATTATTATAAAATTATTAGAACCTATTTGAAGCTAAATGTTTGATACAATTAGATTTATGAACAATTTGCAACCTTTCAATGAGACTACACCATTCTGAAAGTCTTTCCTCTCTATCGAGGAGACATCGAACTAAATTCAACTTGAATGTTGAAGTGCACTTTATTTGAATGACTGCCTTTGATGGTTATAAATGATTTTTGCAACAATTGTATCCCTGACAGTTGTGACCTCACAGCTAAATTGGTATGAGAGCTGTACAAGTATTTAGATATCAGATTCAAAAACTTTTGAAGTTTGAATATTTTTTCCACACCTATTTTTCACAAAGTTGGGGATTCAGGTTGGCTTAGTGGTTATCACTCCAACTCTCACCACTATGGACTCGAGTTTGAGTCCTGGGGTTCCCCTATGGGCTGAGATTTGTCAATCTCAATCTGACTCTGAGGGTTTTTCTCCAATATCTCTGGTTTTCCTCCCTCTCCGTTGAATTGACATTCACACCAAAATCTGTGCCATCTACTGCATAAACATTAGAGATTGGGCAACCACTCCCTGCCCATAAAGACGTTAAATAAAGTATTTATTTATTTGCTAAACTTTAGAATACCCCGACACTGCCTTTAAATGACATGATAATTTATTCTGCGCATTCCTCATTCTATAAAAGCAAATGCGCAGAATTATATTAACGACAGTGTCGGGGTATTCTAAAGTTGCTCCTATTTATTTACATAGTTACAGTGCTAATTTTCACACATCACCTATTCTTATTGCTTGGACTACAATTTTTAATTTGATTGGGACAAATTTAATTTGAGTCGCTCTGCGACTCGGGCACTTTTGGAAAAAATTGAAAACACTCATGAAATTAATTCTTAGTTTTACTCAGCCCCATGCGATTACCTATACTAAAATACAGTTGGTAATTCAAGCTTATGTTTTACTGTCATATTGAAACAGTTCCATGGAGAGAACTTCAAATGGCTCAAAAATAAAGTGTAAGATCAGGTTCTCCAAGTACTGGAGTTTTTTCTGATCCAATGCAGAACATTGGACTAGTCATTATTAGTAGCTGACGAAAACCACATGAAAAGAGGGCCACCAATACACCATTGACTTTGTTTTACATATTTGACTTTATTTTAGATATTATGCGCATAAAAACAAGAATTTCAAACTAAGTTTCACCAGGCCTTGAATTCCCAAATTTTAGGGGCATGGTCATTTTGGACTCAAGATTTTTTGCCAAAAATAGGGCACCAAGTCAATTTTCAAAGGGCATCAAAGTTTTTAATATGCTAATTTAAAATAACCTATGTTTATACCCTAATTTAAAATAACCTATGTTTCACATGGTGGCACCCAACACAAAAGGGGCAAACTACTTGTGGCTGTAAATCTTGCACATTTCAGGGGGAATTATGGCAGTGGCTAAAGGCATCCACTACAAATACGGCATGGCTGTTGTAGATTTCAAGCCCTGTTTCACAGTAACTTGGAAAAAAGTTTTTTTTATTAAAATACTGTATTGAGGAAACTACAAATGGCTTGCATATAATTAAGTAAAAGATTAGGTTTTCATTTTTTAAGGTTTCCTAGTTTCACAGAAAATATTGGATGAGGCAATTTAGTTGCTGATAAGAACCTTATTGTGAGAGGGCCAGAGGTAACACAAAGACTTAGATTTGGTACAGCTTGTGGTCAGGTGATGTTGATAAGTGGGCTCCTTGGGTGATTTAGGACTCTTGAGCTACTGAAGAAGAGAAACCTTAAAAATTGTCAGCCTTTTACAGAATTCGAATCTGAGACCACTGTGTGATACTGCTGCAGTACTCTACTAATGGAATAATGAAGGCATATCTGTTGATAGCTTGTCAATTTATTGGGTTTATCCATCTTTGGGTCAACAACAGCTACTTTGAAGGTGAGTGTACAATAGTTGTTACCAATGACATTAGGACATGATCTTCTACAGTAGTGTGCATGATCTGATTGCCTATGAAAGGGATCCCTGAAAGATATCAGAATTTAAACAGGATTTGAACCAGTGACCCTGCAATGTGGATGGAGTTCTCTACTTCCAGAGCTATGAAATCATATCTGCTGTGACCGGTTTAACGTTTTGGGTTCTTCTACTCCAGCTCCTTCAGGCTTAGCACTGCCATGAAGGAGATCTAATATACCATGGCAAGGACAGAAATGAGTGATCCCCTCAGTTATCTACACAGTTCGAACAATATTGAAAGAGAAGCCTTAAAGATGTTGGGGCCTCAACAGTATTCCAACTTATGAACTTAGAACTTAAACACTGCTCTCCCAGCTGAGATAGGATGTCACATCCCTTTGGATTGGGTTTATTTGTTTAATTGGACTATGCAACTTTAGGTCAATGAACAATGACCAATAATTATTCTGAAAGTTTGTAACCGTGGTACAAACTCCCTCAGAATAATTATTGGTTTTAAATTGGCAACAGTTATTGTGACGTAGTTTGTACCACGGTTGCAAACTTGCACAATAATGAACAATATTTGTTTTGAAAGTTTGTAACCGTGGTACAAACTCACTCAGAATGATTATTGTTCCTAAAACAACAGCTATTGTGAAGTAATTTGTACCACGGTTACAAATTTTAGCAATATTTGTTGTCAATTATTATGAGTGTTTGTAATGCAAATACAAAACTTACAATAATTGTAGGATTGGCTGTAAAATTACATAGAAAAATCAAAGAAATGGACCTTCTCCCAAAGGATGTGACACTCTATCTCAGTTGTGAAAGCATTATTTCAGTTCTGAGTTCATGAATTAGAATTCTGTTGAGGTCCCAACGTTTTTCAGGCTTCTCTGTCAACATTGCATGAACTTTGTAGATGACTGCAGGGATCATTCATTCTTCTCTTTTCCATGTTATATTATATCTCCTTTAAGCATTGGTCAGCTTTAAGCAGCTGCAGTAGAAGAATCCAAAATGTTAAACCGGTCCCAGCAGATGTGACTTCATAGCTCTGGAAGTAGAGAACTCCATCCATTTTGCAAAGGTCTCGGGTTCAAATCCTGTTTCAGTTCTGATTTCTTCCAGGGATCCCTTTCTTAAGTAATCAGAAGATGCACACTAATATAGAAGCTCACTTCGTAGTGCCATTGGCAGCAACCGTTGTACACACTCCTTCAAAGTAGCTGTTGTTCATCCAAAGTTGGATGAACCCAATAAATTGACCTGCTGCCAACAGATGTGCCTTCATTACTCCATTGGTAGAGCACTTTAGCAGTATCACATAATGGTCCCGAGTTCAGTGCCTGTTAGGGGTTGACTTTTTCAAGGTTCCTCTTCTGCAGTAGCTCAAGTTGCCTACATTACCCTGAAAAGCACATCTTATCAATATCACTGCAGGCTGTGTCAGGCTGGCCCTCTCATTAAGTGGACGCCAGCAGCTGCTGAAAATCGCTTCTCCAATATTTTTCATTGCATTTTAAAAAAACCTGCATTACTGTACTTGGAAAACCTGGTCTTAAATTTAATCCTGTAAGAACCATTTGTAGTTGTGTCATTTTTGCATTTTTAAAGTCTTAATAACACTCACACAATACTGCAAAGGACGTCCTATAGACATAAAAAACACCTTTACATTATTTTTTCCACACCTTTATTTTAAACATAAAATAAATGAACTTATTGGTTTTACATTTACATTGAAGACAATCATATTGAGGTGCTACGAGTTTGTTATAGGGTCTTATGCAAAAAAGATCTTGATTTGAATGTAATTAACGAATTTCAAGATAATTTTAGGTTTTTTATATAAAGCCCCACTTGTTCAAAATGAAACTGGTTTTTGTCAATGGAGCTTAGGTATAACATCCCCTGCTGCATGACCTGCCCCTTCCTCCCAATAATTATGGAAGAAAAAAAAGTATTAATAGTAAATTTCCCATTTTTTGCAGGGAAAAATGATTGCGATCTCACTTTGTTAATTTATATAAGAGTTCATGTAAATTAATTTTAAATATTTATATTATATTATATCCATACTCATTTTTTTCCCAAATCGTCTTCCAGACAAGTATGGCAGATGAGAAACTTGCCCTGACAAAAGTTTACTTGCCCCAAGGCCTAATAATAAGTAAACCAACAAAAACACCATTGAAATGGAAATTCTCTTTTTATTATATTCAGGTAACCTTTACAAAACATGCTAATAAAGGAGAGTAGACATCAAGTCATTCATACTTAAGTTTAGATATTTTAACTTTTGTTACAAGTATTTGGTAATTAAACTTTCCACACGTCTTTCTTCGGTGTCACTGTCACTGTCAACTCCACTGTCACTGTTATCAGCCGAGTTCTTAGCGCATGAATTATCAGCAACAGCCACATCCATCTCAACACCTTCCTCACAGAAACCTTGGACAAGTGACTAAAGGTGCTGCTTCAGCAGCTTCAGTGGCACTGTCATCCTTGTCAACCAACACTGTGGCTGTCTGTTCATTGATAGCAGGTACTGCTGCTGGCACACGGGGACAGCTATCAGTCTGAGCACGAATATCTCCTGTAGCCTTACCTGGATGATTAGTTTCCTTAAAATAAGGTCTTCTTGGGTGACAGCCAGATGTGTTCCACAGATCGATTGCTTCAGTAGGATCAAACTCTGGTATAGGAGCACTCAGCAGTTTGATTGACATCAAATCATTGAGATGACTCTCTTGAGTTTTGACCTCATGTCTGTCTTAAGTAAATTCAGCTGGCTAAAACCTCGCTCTACTTCTGCACTTGAGGCTGGGAGAGTGAACAACAGATCAGTCACTGACAGGATATTTGTGTAGCCTCTACCATATTTGCAGTTGACTTTTTCCCAAGTTATGCACTTGATTTCTTTGGGTTTTCTATTAAGTAAAAGAGGATATTAATTATAGAAGAAGAATTTATTGTAATATTCTCAAATAGCATTTTCAGTATAGTATTACATATGATGTTTCTTTTTTTAAATGCTTACATCTCATTATATAGAGTTGTCTTTAACTGCAGTATCTACCCCAGTGCTGGAAATGATCCACAACTGTCCTGATTTCATCATCACCATCAAAATTAATGCTTCAAATTAAAGAAAAAAACAGACTTTAATAAAGCTAAACCGGAATTAGTCTGGGTTAACAGTTGTCAAATAATTTAAGGCCAGATACATTTAAAGTGCAATCAAATCATCATATCCTACTCACCCTGCCATTCAGAAGCCTCAGTTGGCCAACTGACTCACCACTCTAGAGGCACGGATTACTCCTTCACTATCATTGCTGAATCTTGTTGCTAGTGCTGTCACAAGGCTATCAGTAAGTTTGCTGCGTGCTGAGTTGAACTCTGCATCAGTCCCTGTTAATTGGCCATATGTAGCAGTATTGCTTGTAACCATCCTTAGATTTTTTCAATCACTGCAAAATTAAAAAATATACATAATCCTTTTAGTCATTCCTCTTGTCATTTAATACAATTAACACTAGCAATTCAGAAATGACAACCACAGTGTTGCAAGCATGGATGTAAATTTGGTAACCTTGATTTGTATTTCTCTATAACTGCCACAGTAGATTTGAAGGTGGGATGGATTTCTGCTATACAAGCGTCTTGCTGCTGGAAGAGAAGAGACATCTCTTTTAGAGGACCACACACGTCCAGTAGAAGGTGCACGAACAAAACAACACTCTTAGACGTCATCAATTTCAGGAAACACTTTGCCTTGTTCTTAGCTGTCTTATTCTGGGACCCAGTAGTATCTGCCATCTATGAAAGAAAAGATATAAAATGAATTTATGTAGAGTTGAAAAGGTCACTGTTTTGAATTAACTTAAGTAACCATTATTTAATAAGTGCCCAGTGCTAGATATACAACTAATGAGAACATTTTGAAACTTTGCCAAATGCTATTTTTAACAAAAAAAGGATAAAAACCTGTTGCAAGTGCTGCAGAATTGCAGGATAACCATTCTGAAAGTTGGCCAGTGCTGTCAGGAGATGACCAACCCAGCGTGTGCCTCCAACTCTTGTTGGCAAATAAACTTTCTTTCCCAAAGCACCAAAGCTCCTTTTTAGCATACTTCTATTCAGGGGACTGTTTTTATAAAAGTAATACAGCCCCATCAGAAGAGTGACCACAGTCTTCTCATAGAGGGGTGACTTTTTCACTGCATCTTTAAAACTCAGCTTAAGCTTGTGAGCAAAGCAGTGAACTTCAATGAAAGTTGGCTGTGACTTTTTACGTAAAGCTACAAGTCCATTTTCGTAACAAAGCATCACTGATGCTCCATCGCAGCCTAGCCCCACAAGTTTTGAGGCAAATTCATTCCATGGAATTCCTAAAAAGTCCAAGCTTGTTACAGTGTCTGCATCCCCCTTTTCGACTTGTTTAATCCCAGCAAATGAGACTAAAACTTTACCAGCAGTGCATGTTCTCACAAAGAACATCTCCTGTTCTGTTACACTTGAATTGGTTGAACCATCACTGAGAACTGTTACGAACTGGGTATTGTTAATTTGATCAGATTTGATCCTTGGCAATAAAGTGTGTGAACACTTTGGCATATTCAGCCATCCTGTAAGTCTTGCCAAGGCTCACACCTTTTGCCTCATCCAGCTTGGAGTACCAAAGATAGTCTGAATACGGCCGGTTGTGTATTGCCAATCCATTGCAAGTACGAAACAGCTTGGATAGCTTTTCTAGAGTCTCTTTGTTTAAGTAAGCAATCATTTTGTAAACAGGAGTCTTTATGGCTCTGATTTGCCTGACATGATTCTTGTCGCCTTGATGTGGTTGGCAGACGTTTCCTGAATCTTGATTGATTCCAGTCTAAGAGAAACGCACCCCTCGATGAAAATATTTCGCTGGGAGATTGACTTGTCAATAGTGCTCCTCGATCCTAATTCAGTAGTGGATTCGGCGGACGTGTATGGCGTTATATCTCCTTTCAGTCTGTTTTAGCATGAATTGATCGTCTGATATATAACTGTAGTATAAAGGTTAGACCAAACAAATGTTTCCCGTCCGGATTTCTAAAAAAGGAGAGTGGGCGGGTGAGACTTTATTCTATTTTCTGAATTTATATTATTCAATTAAACTGCTATTTTTACGCAATAGTACACTTTATTGATGGCAACGAGGTGAATATAATGTTTCTTTTATAGGTTGGAGTAGTAAAATAGTAAAAAAATAGTTGAAATAGTAAAAGTATGTTAAAACAATTGATATAATATCATCCAATTCCTATTCTATGGAATATTTCTTCAAACTAATCTTATTTATCAACTTGGAATGTCTGAACTCTCGATCGAAGACCGGAGAAACCACCCGAACACAGAACAAATTTTCGGTTATAAAATCAAGCCTTATCTTTACTTCTAAAGATTATAATTATATTTTTTTTATATTACTCACTTTCATTAGCAATTGTCAGTAGCTGTCCAGTGCGCCCGCATTGGTCCAGCGGTTACCGTAAGCAAGTTCGTTCAAGCGCATCGGAGGTCGAAATGTGAAAGTTGTATAAAATATTAAAATGACACTGCTAATGGGGAGTGTTGCATAAAATGTTGAATGGTCACATCGATCAAATACGTACGTTGCATAAAATTTGGAACTTGCACACCGAATGCGGACGTTGCATAAAATTTTCAACTGGCACACTGAATACGGACGTTGCATAAAATTTGCAATTGGCACATCGAAATACGAACGTTGCATAAAATGTCCAACTGGAACATTAAATATCGCATTATGTATTGTGAAACTATAATGTTGCATTTTGAAACTTACATATCACAGTGTGCTTAAGAAATAAAATTTATAAACTGGAGTATCACTGGTGAATGAAGAATTTTGGCGGAGATATAACGCCGTAGACGTGGACGCTGGCACAAACGAGAGCCACGAACGGTTTGTTTTCCATGAGGTTAAGCTTTCGGTCCTCTCTTTCGTACTTCGATTGTTTGGAATTCTCTAAGCCAGTTGAGTCTTTTTTTTCTTTTTCGGCGGGGATACACCGTGTTTACGCGGATCGGATGGTCGCGCGGATGCAGATGCGGTACAAAATAACAGCGGTTAATAACTTGAAAATTGAGCCCGCATCATTTATGGGAAATTCGCATCATCCAAGATGGCGGCCAAAATAGAATGAGATTCGAAAATTTATTCTCTGATTTCTTAAAGCTTCAAATAGACGAAAAGTGATCAGAATGCAGGTACGAAACTCTGAAGAAATTGTAGAAGTGTTTTTATTTTCGTAGGGTCCAACTTAACTCGTCCAGCAGACGAGTTTTCGTTTTATTTTGGTCGTACGGTTGTTTAGTTGTCTCGGACGACCGGACGACTGCGAATATGGATCCCTGTTGCTATCGTTAGTTTTCTTGCTTTCTATACCTTTCTATACGACGTTGCTGTTATTGCTACTGTTCCAAACTTCAATAATTATTCAGAGCACTCAGTTTTGGAACCACGAAAGGGAATGAGGCTGGAATAGTTTTTAAAATTTGGTGCATTTTTAGGTATTTCAGGAATGAAAATTTCAAAACTTGTTTGGGGGTATTTTTCCAGAGTCCCCTAGATTTCGCTTGAGCCTTCGGCGCTCGCTAGGCCAAGTTGGCCCCCCCCAAAAAAAAATTTGCGCAGCTACGGCGCTGTATTATTGCAATATGAACTTCTTCCGAGCACTCATTTCAGAGTATGAACCCCCGAAACTCCACATTGCAAATACTCGTAAAACAGTATGGCTTGCCGTGGGACCACTGTCAGACAAAGATGTATAAAGTGACTATAATAAAGAGGTTGTTTATGCCTAAAAATATTTCTATTTTATATTTCTTTACTTTATTGGTCTTAACACATCTTCGCTTCAATTATCGTAAGAATGCAACCATAAAACCCATGTTACAATACACGTAAAGTTTGGTTCCAGCTGATTTTTATACAGATCGGTGGTTCTAAAAATTAATGATAAAGTGAATAAATAGATAAATAATAAATTAGTATTATAGATAAGCAGTACATCCAATGGACAATAATTAAAAGAATAAATGTATAGATGAATATTTAACTCATTAGCAAATATTTGATAGAACCATCATTTAAAGAATTGTTTTTCCAATGAATTTTTGGTTTATTCTTAAAGTTCTTGTTGACAGTATTTGTCATTTTCAACACGAATGGTGTTGGTTCTTTTTTCTCGTTTTCATCATTTATCCCGAGCTCATATTTAAGTGACATGCTGTGTTATTTGTTATGTGGTCTTGTTGAATTGAGTGAAAGACATTTCCAGACAACTAAGATTTCTATTTTTTCTACAAAGTTACTACATGAATTCGATTTTTTGGTGTATTCCCATCTTCTATCTTCATAATACAGTGGCGGATCCAGGAATTTCCCGGAGGGGGGGGATTTACGATTCAGATATATTAAACACTAACAATACTGGAGCTTTTCCGAGCGCTAGTGTGCTATGGATATATCTATGTTTCTTTGATAAGTTTGAGGTACGTTTTCAATAATGTGTATAGAATTTGCATACTACAATGTTACACAAATAGCGAGGATGTGAACATCTTCCTTGGGTGACGTTCCATAAAAGTACGTCAAATTTCTCCTGTCTCAAGACGCACCATGTTTCCATGCATGGCTATGACAGCTAAATCAGAGAGCCTTTCTGTAGTCGTGGTCGATCGCAGCCATGTATGTAGTCTACGGAGGCAAGACATGGATCTTTTCTGCTTCTGTACTTCTGACCGGCAAAACGGCTAGTATCTTAAGTAGTTCGCGAACGTTAGGGAAAAATATTTCGTCTGCATGATTTGTTGATAATTGAGGTGATGCATTCTTTCACGGTTTCTTTCCTTTTCCAGTGATGCGACCAGGGAAAGAGCTCGCTACCTAATGATGCTGGAATGGGAAGGATGTGTTGCCATTTTTCTCTCAGGACCTTTATGAGATCAGTTACAGCGTTTTCATCTTTTTGTCGTATTACGACAGGAATTAGCGCGCATAGCTCATAGTGTGCTTGTTTTTCATGACTAAAACGGGACTTCAGTTCACAAGATACTACCTAAAAACGGTACAGCTAAGATTCGTTTCCAGGATTCTTTAGCTGTGTCGGCTGGAATTTTATCCCTGTGGATTTCCTGTTCCATCTTCAGCAGAGTCAAACATGTCAATGAATCATGAACAAAAGAATTGCCAAGCTCAATTAAAGATTTTTATTGATTTTGTTCCTGATTTCCAAGATATCAAAGAACAAGACAGTGGAAGGATCACAATGACCTAAGTAAATCTCCTAAAATTTTCTTATATTTTCCTGGGAAACATGCTACAACACCACAAGGTGACAATTATTATTGAGTAAACCAAAATAGTGACACACGGAAAGAGCTTTGCAGAGGAGTGCATCAAAAATAATGTGAATGAATCTGTAATCTTTCCTTCCAAGTTCCGAAACTTTGAACGTGGCCATATTTTTGAAGAAAAAGCAGTGGCCTTTTCTGAAAAAGATAGTGGTTCAGTTGCATGTAGATGTGGATTCTTTACACACCCTGAGGATAACAAGTATGGAGCAAGTCCTGATACTGTTTGTCCTGGGCCAATTCTTTTAGAATTTAAGACAAGGGCAGAGAATTCAAAGGGACCACTTGAGAAAATAAAAGGAGAACATGTACTTCAAGCTCAACTACAAATGGCATGTACAGGGTTTCACTATGTAATAATCGAATCATTTCACCCTGAAACAAATTAAGCATCATACTTCATGGTTAGAAAGGATGAGCTCCTCCTGTCAGTCATTAAACACATAATGGATAGCATACCAAAGGATGAACCGCTATAATCCTGGAGTTTTCATGAAACTCCCTATCTACATTCCCTTGGTGAAGACATCTTTGGAACAATACCAACATTCCATTTATTGAAGTCTTTTAGAAAATAGTCAACAAGCTAGCAACCCCACTTGTTCATTTCAAAGAGTAGAAACTATGTCACTATAGTATACAGGGAGTCCATCAATGATTTATCCAATGCTACATTTTCAGTAGTAGGATAACACAGTTTTGACAAAAATCTTTTCTCAATTTAGAATAACAAATATACTACATGTTTGAGTTAGAAAAAATAACAGGTCATAAATGTTGTGGAATAAACTAAAAGAAAAAAATTGTGTCATTTGCTATCAATGAAGTTGAGAGTATACTGATACATATGAGAATAGTACATTGGTGCAGAAACACTAAAACAATATTTGAAAAGAAAATCTTATTATATCCTACTCAAGTCTGAAAATTGTAATTCTAGCCATAATTTTGAAATGTAGTATCTGCATCAAATGTAATTATGCGTTCATTTATCAGAATGACTCTGTTTTGGTCCAATGGGCTCACAACATAAGTTCACAATGTGGCAGATCACTTTCCATGTACAATCCAAAAGGTCCATTCTCTGTACAGGCCAAACCTTGTTCAAAATGCTCCAGTCTCTTACTCTCCCAATAAACCTTTCCACATGTATACGTAAGCAAGCAA